>JANHFL010003181.1:138285-150074 GCA_032468155.1 Oxyrhabdium leporinum | reverse complement strand
TCTCTCTCTCTCTCTCTCTCTCTCTCTCTCTCTCTCTCTCTCTCTCTCTCTCTCTCTCTCTCTCTTTCTCTCTCCCTTTCCTTTCCTTTCCTTTCCTTTCCTTTCCTTGGCAGTAGTTACTTGTTATTTTTATTTACTAAGAATACAAGTGGGGATTATGGAAGTCCCCAGGAATGTGGGGAAAAATGATACTGGAAGTTTTCTTGTCTGGCATTTCTTTTTCTCTTTTCCTTCCAGAAAGGTTCTTAAAAATTAAGATGACATAGAGTTGTCCATAGATGCACTATTGTTACTAAAATTAGGATAGGAATGCTACCTTTCAATTCATGCAATTCTGTTTATTCACTTCAGGAGAGAAAAATCCCTTTTCCTGTTCTGGATGCTGCCAGTAAGAGCCTGGTTTTGATTCATCTCTTCTAGTCAGTTGTTCTCCAGCTTCAACTCTCTGAATGTCCTCTTTCATTCACATTTCACTGACTTCTGCACATTCCTTCCTTTGGATTAGTATTTTTTAGGGTGTTTTCAAGAGTGCCATTTTCATTTCACACTTTACCATTGTCATTTATCCACATGGTTCCCAATTTAGATAATTGCATGTCGCTTTAAAGCGAAATCATCATGTAGTCTGCTTTAGAACGTTCATAATTTTTGAGAATTTTCAAACATTTTATTAACTTTTAAATTTCTGACTTTCTAAAGAGATTGTATTGGCTAAGCCCAGGTTAAGACACAATTACTGTATTCCTGTATAAAATGATATGTACTCACAAATACATTGCACTGCTCCTAAACCTAATAGCTGGTTCAATACAATATACAAAACCATGGCTCACTCTCCATAAAATTTGCTGTGTCCATGGAACTGTTATCATTGTGGATTTGCAACACTGGGCAGAGGACTCTAGTATCCTCAAGGCTGAAAAAGTTGGAGAACCACAGGCATATCAATTGTATGTCTGTCCTGATAATTTCCCCAGGCTTTCCAGGTATGTTATATGATTCAGTTGGCAGAGCCAATGAATCCTTGCACTGTTACGGGTCTACCATATAATATTTGGTCTCAGGAAACACTGAGTAACTATGTTTAAAAATCAAACCCAGAAAAAGTTATTTTATGTCTGTCTTTAATGCACTATCAAGCTTCTGGTTGGAATAAAGTGCGTAAAAGGAAACACCCTGCTGCTAGAATTGTGTTGAGATCTCCCATAATCGGAAAAACAGAAATACTCTTATTGTTTAAATATTCAGTTGGTCAACTAATGTGACTTTCTGCAACTTGATGCCCTCTAGGTGTGTTATAATCAGAGATGTCCACAGCATCAGTTTTTTTTAAAGCAAAAATGCTAGCTTTGATCACACAGTTGCAGACACCATCTTGACTTTGACCTGTGGATACCCCTGATTAGGTTTAAAACCTCTGAAATTCTCAGCTATCTGGGCCATATTTATTGAGAGTTCTATAAATTGCATTCCCCAGACTGAAAGAATCCAAACTGAGAAATGCTTATCTATTTTTTTTTTTGAGTAAATTTCTTTAACAGCTAGCAGACTGAAATCTTTACTTTCTTATCTTGCAGGGTCTCTTTTTAGAAACAAGGAAGAAATGTGTGAGTCCATTTTTCATTGTCACCAGCCACAATGAGGTGTCCACAAAAGTCTGCTACAAATTAACTGTCTGTTAAAAACTTTGCACTGTTTTTTTCAAAAATAACAACAATCAATCTGAAAACTTGTTTCAAAGGGCCCATGACTTCCATTGACAGCAAAAGTACCTTCCTTGCCTCAACAAGTGAAATTGCACAATAAAACTGCTGTAGAAGAGAGATTTTTATCTCTATAATTTCTTGGAACAATACCCAGAGAAAGTATAGGTGCATGAGTTTTGCAAGCCTTTGAGATGCTATTTTGTTTTTGCTGCTGTATAAGTAGTAATCATGCCTTGATTGATTTTTGGTCATTACGTCTTTTCCAAGAAGATGGAGTTTATTAACTTCTGTTTTGGGATGGAGAAAGAATAGAATTATGGGGAGCTACAAATAGTCTTGTAAGTTCACTAGAAAAGCCATAACGGTGAATTTCCTTCTTATTTTTACACCTGCCAGGAAGGGACTAGCAGCCATCAACCTGCCAATGTTGTAACCAGACATTACTTTGCTGGTCATTGGGATGTTCACCACTCTTAACACAGAAGAAAGATGGAAATTTATCTGAAGGAAGCACTACTAGTGAATCATGGCGAGAGAACTGTGGGGAGTAGAGGTGGAGGTTTTAAGTGATTAAACATGCACCATGATGCTACAGTTGAAACCCTGCAACTTACATCAGGTGTTGGGATGCAAATATGCAATGACATCCTTGTGGTTGTGTCATGATTGCCTTGTGTGGAAACTGTTGTATTTTCATTATCGTGACTAGCTGTGGACACCTATGCCTAGTACTCACTTAACCTGGGGGAAAAGTATGTATAGCCTCATTACCGTATATTTTAAAAGGTAACTCTGAAGATGTTCTTCTTCCAGCTGCTTTTAAATTATATTATACCTGGGGCACTTTTTTAGCTGCTGTCTTTTTAATGCAATGCTTTCTGATGTTGAAATAGGAATAATTGCATTTTAAACGTTGTGGGTGCTTTGAAAGGCTAATTAGAAATTTAATCTTTCTGCTCTCCTCTTTACTCCTGGCCTTCAGGCATTATCCATTTCCACTTGCTGTCTGAGAACCAGTCTTAGCTGGAGGTGGCTGCTCATAAGCTCTATGAAACCTAAATGAGTGACCTGATCTAACACACTGCTGCTTCTGATTGGCAGAGATTCACCAAGATGAGGCAAAGAGATACCGTTCCTTGGCTATAGCTTGTGGCACTTATTTATTTTATTTATTTAAAACATTTATATAGCCATCTACCATTCAGCCAACTCTGGGCGGCTCCCATTAAAGATTAAAAGATATATAAACTAATTTTAAAAACTATAAAATACAACCAGTTAAAACATACCTTAAAAACAACAAAAACCTGATGCCAATACATGCTAACGTGCCATTATCTAATCTTCTCCCAACTCCCAACTCCCAACACCTGGGGAAAAAGCCAGGCCTTTAAAGCCTTATGGAACGCTAAAAGAATGGAGGCCAGCCAAACGTCAGGGGACAAGATGTTCCATGGGGCAGGGGCTGCCAGGGAAAAAGTACGTTTCCTCGCTCCCAGGGAAAAAGTACGTTTCCTCGCTCCCATTATTTGATGATATTTGGGGGAAGGAATCAGGAATGTACCCACTTTATCTGACCTGGAAGGACTATTCCAGCTGGAGGGTTCAGGAGAAGGGCCTTCTCTGCTGTTGCTCCTGTCCTCTGGAACATCTTGTCTCCCGATGTGAGGTTGGCCCCAACCCTCCTATCTTTTCGTAATGGCCAAAGACATGGCTTTACTAGTCAGCTTGAGATTCCAGTGGAGGAACAGCGCACTGGAGGTGGTTGATAATGGATTCACCCTCTTGCCCACACACTGCTCCCGCCCCCCCTATGTGTCTTTGGTTTTAATGTTTGATTTTAACTTTTTATGTTTTAACTGTATTCATTCATTTTATGACTGACTGAATAAATGAACAAAGAAACAAACAAATAAATAGGCAAAGCAAATACTCTACTACTGAACTGTACAGTACCTCCTGCTAAACCTGCCAAAGTCTGTAGTCCTTTACCATGATCACAGATTTGAAGATTACTTCATTGAGGGTCGGTCAGTCTCATTAGCTCAGCAGTAGCAAATCTCCAGTGCCTCAGGCCTTTTTCAGCTTTGCTACCTGGTGCCTTTTAACTCTATAGACAAGGCAGAGTTGTGCACACAGATTCATTTCTCACCCCTCCCTGGATGTGAATGGTTTCCGTGTGTCTGTTGCTATTTTCAAAACATATAATAAAAATAAATTCATCAGTAACGGCTCTGAGAAAACAGTGATTTGAACAGCTTCACCTCATTCCACCCCACTTTTCATTCATTTCCCATTACTTCTCATTCCCGTTTCCCAATAGCTGATGAGTCATATACATTCTGATAAATATCAGGGTCTGCAGTTAATGGGAGCCAATGATTAGAATAACCCACTAAAAATAAATAAATCAACCTTATTAGAGGGCAAATATTCTTCCCACCTCCCCGTCTTCTTTTCTGTTAGTATTTTAGCAACAGATGAGGTGACAATCAAAGCCCTATTTACTCTTCTGAAGTTCAGCTGATGCTATAGCAAGTGAGTGGAAAAGAACAGAATCTTATAGTCATACGGTATGGGTTATTTTACAGTCATGTTAGTCACAGACAGCCAAGGAGACCCTTTGGAATCCAGAGAGGAAATGCTTCAGCAGAGCACAAATGGTCTAAATATTTTTCAGTTTGGTGGTCAAGGTCACTTGGATGCTTTTTGCAGACATTGTGGACGTGAGTTTCTTTTGAATGGGCCAGTGGTTAAGGCACCAGGCTGGAAAGCAGGAGACTGTGAGCTGAAGCCCACCTTAGCAATGAAAGCCAGCTGGGTGATATTGGGCCAGTCACTCAACCCACCTCACAGGAGAGAAAGGTATACTGGATATATTCACTTCCTTGAATTATTTGTAAAAATAATAAAGGTAGGATACAAATAAATAAAATCTAAAATCTAATCTAAATTACATAGTAGCTTACAGCAGTACACCAAAGGTGCTTTTTCAGAAGGCAACTGGACTTTCTTGTTTTCTTGGATGAAAAGCGAAACGTCTTCAAAGAAAAAACAAGGAAGTCCAGTTGCCTCCTGAAAAAGCATCTTTGGGACAAACATGACCTGGATGACTGAGAATCTCCATAGACCTACAGCAGTACAGTTCCAGAAATTATATTTCCTATTAGAAGCAGCTTCAAAAGCACATTTCTTCTGTCATAATTCATAAGACATGTATCCCAACTCAATTCCACCTTGCACTGGTGGTTCTGAAATTCAACTGAACACATTGGAATTTCACTACCAATTTATGGGCAGAGAAAATGGATGCATTTTTCTGAATCTCTCCAGGGGGAAGCAGAAATTTTCCAACAATTTTTCAAGTAGAAGATTGCTTTTGCAGAAATAGTGGTGTTATTGAAAAAACCCTGTAATATGAGAGGAATTCCTTCACGATTAAGTCCCTCCTGGGATTTTATTGAAACAATAAAGTTGTTGAAGAAGCTGCAGATCACTAGACACTTAGACAAATGCTTGGATTAACATATACACAAGAACATCACAAGAATTTCATCAATGTTATTTAAAATCAACTTCTGAAACATGTTCTTTTTCTTCTAATGGAATAAGAACTGATAGAAAACACATGAGAATTTTTTTAAGGGTAATATTAGAATCTTAGTTCATGTTAGAAGATGCTTGTGATTACACAGGGCTCATAGCCTTGATGATTTTTTTTCTCACATCACAAGCCATGATCTAATTTTGCTGTGATGGAGTTCTGGCATTGCAACAGAAGATCCAAGTCCACTTAGCCAAGAGATAACTAAGATCTTCAGGTGAATGGAATGATCTGCCTCAGATGAAGTTCCAGAAGAGACTGACTATCAAATTTGCAATCCTCTGTAGCAGGAGTCTGCACCTCCCAGGTTGCAAACCAGTATCGGTCCACAGCCTGTTAGGTAGTGTGTGAAACCATCCCCCACCTGCCACTGCTGTCAGTCTGTGGAAAAATTGTTTTTCCAAAAACAGGTCCCTGGTAAAAAATAATTTAAAAAAGGCTGGGGGCTGCTGTTTTATAGGACAATTAATTAGGCAGAATTTTAGGAGTTGTGGAACATTGTTTCTGCAGCAATTTTAAAAATTCCAGAAACCCCAGGCTACTCAGCCCCAAGAATCTTCCAGATTGTGTGTCTACCTGCCTCGAAATAAAAACACTCAAGTTAGTGTGATGTGGGCTGTTATTCCTGCAGTTTTGCAAATGACACAGCAAGAGTGCAGGAATAACAGTTCCCATTATACAATGACACACTAAAAGTTAGGAACTATTATTTATTCTTCAAACCTTGTCTGTTGAAAGCAGTCTACTAATGAAATTGCTACGAAACAGGCAGTCACTAAAAATGGAATGAATAAATGAATAAATTTTAGTAAACTCCGGTGCTACATTCACACAGCAAGCTATGCCAAATGTTTGAATGCCAATATCTTACTGCTTGTGTTATGTTATGTCAGACTTTAACAAATGCTAAGGCAACTTATTGTACTGTAACAGGACAATGGGATTGCTATTTCAGGTTTATACAATTAGCATTTGTAACCTTTTAAAAAAAATCTGTATGCAAAATCTAATTTGCACAAACCATGCTGGCAGCCTTCAGCAGGGATCCAAGCCACCCAGTCCAATTGTTTTCCTATTTGGGAGCTTGCTAGCTCAAGTGTGAGAGAAAATCCTTTTGTAATGTAGAAAAGGAATCCTTTTTACATCATATAGTTAAAGCAAGTGAACAAAAAGCCACTTATCTTCTCCCTTTCCAAAGATATAGTATGTTAGCATATACTTAGGGCCATAAAAGAGTATCTCCTGGAGCCATTGGACATGTTGCGGACTGAGGTTCAACATGTTTGATAGCACTGTTTTGTGGGAGCTTGTTAGAGTTATTCCACTTCTAAACAACCTACCAATTTTATAATATAGCCACTTTTGTTCTGGGGGAACCTTGCCTTGGAATCTGGACCATAATGAAAACGGAGGTGGAGGAAGGAATCCTATTTGTTCCCAAAGGTGGAAGTGACTACAAATTAGAAGGTTTTGGGAGGGACTGATTCAGATCTGGAAAGCCACACTCTATCACAGGTTTTCTGAACCTTGATGATGCTAAGACTTGTGAGCTTTAATTCCCAGAATTCTTCAGCATGGCTTCTTCTACTAATGTGGTTGCTTCTGGGAATGACTTGCACTGGAAAAGCCTGAGCTGAATCAGGGTGTGATGAACACCCAGTGCTAAATCTTGTAAGGTAGAGCAATATGTCTAAAACCTTTGGAGGTTAGTCCCTTCTTTCTTAATGTAGGTTTGCTTTCCACCCAACATCCTCTGAGCCACAGATGACTGAAAATCCCTACACTCATGGACTGTGGCCTGCTTTTGCCTGTGGATCAAGGTAAGAGGCCCAAAGGCACATTGGAAGTCAAATGGGGGCAAACCAAACATTGCTTCTATCAAGTCAACACAGAGATATTTGACCCATTCATATTGCGGCTGGTGCAAATAATAAAAAAAAGGTATGGCCCCAGGCTCTTCTCCTCCAAAGCTGTACCTTCTAACAAAGATACACTGCCCAAAGGCCACTTATGCAAGCCAGTATACAACCTTGGTATTCCTCTGATGTGGGAAGTATAGAGATTGATATAATAAATACAATACTTTTGTATGGTGGTTTTTAGTTAACTGCTATTCTTTTATTGCAAAACAAGAAAACTTTATCTTGTCAAATATAGAAATGCAATCAAACTCAAATTGTAAGCACCACAAAACACTCTTCAATTTACATCTGCTGAAATGAATTGATGACAAAGTGAGATTATTATTATTTTTAAGCAAAAACCTGTTTTCCTTCACTTTCTCTCCTGCAGGGGGGCTTCATTTAGCTTTGCTGTTTCCAACAGGACCAAGCCAGTTAGCTTCTGAATGTTTACAGTCAGAACAGGAAGGGCTTCATGTTTGTTGTTTCCACCTTTGAGAAGACTGTCAAACCTTTCCCATCTGACTAGGAGGAATGGCTTCTTCTAAAGTGGCCTCTTTCCCCAGATGGCGCTGTCTTCAGCCTCCCTCTCGCTTGGCACCAATATACAAGAGCCACTGGAATACATAATTTGGAATGCTAGGAGCCTCTTGGTACAAGCTGGAGGATGATGTCACATGGGGCTGCCAAGTATTTCTTCTTTTTTGCAAATTGGAGTTTAATTGAAAGACCAGATTGTGCTTATTTACCTGTCACTGTATGGTTTCTCATTATTTTTACCATGACACCATGAGAATGGAACGGTTTTTGAAATGCTATACAGTAGATATAAATATTCCCTTGGATATTGAATTTTTGAGTAGTAAATTACACTTGCCAATGTTTTTCATTTCTGGATTTGGTGGAATGTAGACTCTAAAAACTAAAGAGTCACCTTCGGAACCAGAAATTAAGGGATTCCTACAAAATTTGTGGAGGCTGCTTGAATCCTCAGCAACACTGGGTCTCGTTTTAAGATCCATTTTGGAATGGCTTGCCTTTAGAATTTGGGGGTGCTCCATCACTAAAGATTTTTAAGAAGAGATTGGATAACCATTTATCTGAAATGGTATAGGGTCTCCTGCTTGAGCAGGGGTTTGGACTAGAAGATCTCCAAGATCCATTCCAACTCTGCTATTCTGTCACTAGTCTTAACTGCTGTTTAAAGAACAACTCATCTTAGTTATGGGCAATATTTGGAGGCTGGAAAGAATTGTTATATGAATTGTGTGATCTAGAAAATTCTTTCCTTTCGATACTAGATTTCTTTATGCCTGATTTTGTTAGTCCTTCAGTTCAATTATCAATCAGTGTTAGATTCCATGAGTTGTATTTCAGTAAATAATGGAGACTATCAGACTGGGAAAAAGTATTGTATGCAGGTGAAGAGATCATTTACTTCTCTTCATGCAATTGATGTCCTTGGTTATTTGATCTTGATATTTCTACTAACTAATCTTTTTAAACAACAATTTCTCCAAGTATTGAGGAAAGAAAACAGGAAGTCACAGGGGGAGTTTCTCTGTGTGAAGGTCTCCCATTTAGCTGAACGAGGGCATCGTTGCTCACCCTGAGCACAGAATTATGGAAATGATTCTGGAAAGGAGGACATACACATGACTCTGAAGGTGATATTCCTCAAAAGTCTCTGTAGCATCTGCAGATGAGTGGTTTTGCCAATGTGGAATGGAATTTCAGACTCAGCCTGCATTTCAAATGCCTAATAAAGAAAACAAGGGCAACAGAGTCCCATCTCAGTCCCATGCCTCAGTTGTCTTCTGTTATACACTAGAGATGAGACACACCATGTTGAGCTAGTTCTTAAGAGAAGCTGGCTCTCTACTGGAGTTAGGTGGTAAATTCTCACATATTGTACAGGGCCTATTACACTGTCTTCTAATGTTGCAGAGGCAGTTAGAGCAGAACTCCATTACATGTTCTGTTGAACTTTACTACTTTATCCTGAGATTCTAAATTTATCTTGCTCTCAAAAGTGCCTCCAAGAATTACACAACATAACATCCTTCATTGCTGCAACACTTAATTGTGGTTGGTCCTGTTGAATGTTGAATTTCAAAGCAGAAAAGTGCAGCGGCATGCGCAAATTAGCCGTACACTGAATAGTTCCCAGGGCTGAAGGATGGGGAGGATCAAGGCTGCTGTTTTCTAATTAGAAGCAGCAATAAGCATCCCATTAATCTGAAAATGTAACTGATTGCCTTGGGAGGTAACGGTCCATCCATCACTGCAGGTCTTGAAGATTGAGCTCAGAAGGATAGGCAATTTTCACCCAGGCCTTTGGTGAGGATGACTGGAGTCTCCTTTTAACCTAGCTTGTTTTGTTGTTGTTGTTTTGGTTTCCACATGGATTGTTATTCTGCCAGCTCTACCCCTTTTTGCTTTGTGTGGGTTTTTTTCTCTCCATTGTTTGGAAACTGCCCAGAGTTGCTGCAAGTCAGGTAGCATATAAATTTAAATAATATATTTTGGAGAAGGACATATTTGGCGAGTCTGTTATGGGCGTTCTTCCAAAATAACTCCTTTGGTGAATGGTTGCAGTGGTGAGTCTGGTCAGTCACAAAAATATACAAGCTACTAAAAGGTAAACTCCAGAGCAGGAGTCCTCAACCCCAGGGCCGCGGCCCACTACTGGTCTGTGGCCCATTCAGAACTGGATCATGGAAGCATCAGGTGGGTGCACACACACACCTACAGCTCTACTTGTGCATGCAACAGGTGGGTGAGTGTGCACAGCTCCATTTGTGCGAGCAGCAGATATACACTCACATTGAACCATCCCTCTCCCCACCAGTCCGGAAAGGTTGGAGACCGCTGCTGTAGAGGATATTCCTGTCCTCCTCCCAGAATGGTCTCTTTCCCATCTCAAGTTTTTGTCAACCCTGACCTGACTGAAGCCATTTTGCCCCTTCATACTGGAGCTGAGGGATAGGGAGGGTGGAATAGAGATAGCTGGGGTTTTGTAGTCAGAACAAAATACTTTCTCTTGGGAACAAGGACATTCTCACACCTGGTCAGAGGGAGGAGCAACCAGACAGCACCTCGATTGGACCATGTGACTGATTGTTTGGGGAAAGGGAAAAACTTTTAATTAGGTGAAAACCACGGGAACCCTCAGTCAGTTTTCACCAGATATGTGCCAATATGATACATCCAGTAAAGCTATTCTTTGAGGAATCTACCTGCCTTGGAGTTTTGCTTGCTATGGGTCTATTACTTGGAACCCTGACAGTTTTTCACTGTTACTTTTCCCAGATAGTTGGGCACATAACCATATTAAACACTAACCATCCACCACTTTTAGTCTTGGGTTACAACCATTTGTTCAGTGACCATTCAAAGTTACAACAACACTGAGTGCATGGTCCTTACAACAAATCTTTGGTGTTCCAGCCATTGCAGCATCCCCATGATTATGTGATTATGATCTGGGTGTCAGCCTTGGAAGGCATGAATTCGAGGTAATTGGTTCCAGAATGATCGAGAGCTTATCCGAGCCATTGCAGAGGGAATAAATGAGGGAGATGCTTCAGAATGGGTGGCCCAGTTTCATCATGAAAGGGCTCCAGAACTCGATGATTACGATGAGTTTCTGGATGGAATACGAACTAGATTTGATTATTCGAATTGGAAGGAAGAAAATGAAGAAACGATCAAAACTATGAAGCAGGGAAGGAGACCCATGAAAGACTTTGTGCGGGACTTTAGAAAAGTTGCTAGTTATTTGAGAGATTGACCCAAACGTATAGTTCTGCATTACTTCAAGGAAGCAATTGATCCTGAAGTGAAAAAAATGTGCAATGTCAGGGGTTTACTGGAGAGGTTGCAAGATTGGTACAGAAACGCGTGTGTGATGGACCAAAATCTGTATCCGAAGGGGAGAATGATGCCGCAAGGGCGGCAACGTAAGAAAATTGGGCCAAAGAGAACCCCCCCCGAGGATTGGGAGAACTGGGGGGTCTTCCCGGAACCCCAACATGACCCTGAGTTGTTTTTGATGTGGCAAGCTTGGACATCAAGCTGCGGATTGTCTAGCCCCCTTGCCTGTGTGCCAATCGGGGGGGACGGCTAGGAAAAAGATCCCTCCAAAGAAGACACCGGATGGAGCGAAAGCGGCATGGAGAGTGACAGATTCGCCTCCCTTGAATGAGGAAAGTGATGATGTGAGAATGGTGGAAGCGATTCCAGAGGTGAGTGACGGAGAGGACGACCCGATGATGAGTGGAGATATTCATCCTTTTTCCATAAAAATTAAGCTAACCGCCCCAAGTTTAGGGAAAAGTGGAGAATTGGGGCGATAATAGATATGGGCTGCACCAGATGCCTAATAGGGGAACCCTTAGTCAAATGGTTGGGGATAAAGACTATACCATTGAAAATCCCATTAAGTTCCGACAAGTGGATGGGTCCTTAATTGGAGGTGTCTCCTCAACGCGAGTTACAAAATTAATTGAGATGGAAATTGGAGAACATCAGGAGCTTATCAGGTTTATCGTGGCTCTGAAGATGTCAGAGCTAGTA
>JANHFL010003181.1:125135-138185 GCA_032468155.1 Oxyrhabdium leporinum | reverse complement strand
AAAACCTGGGCCTTCAGATTCAGGTTTTTCCCAGATGTGCCAACATGGTTTCTTTAATAAACTCTTACTTGGATTAACACTTATCTGAGTGCTGAGTGATTTATTGGAACTTGGATGGAACGCTGACACTGGGTGCTGGGCATCCGGCTCATAATTATGATGTTACAGTGATCTTTGGTCACGTGATCATAATTTCTGTCATTCCTCCCCATCTTACATAAGCAAAGTCAATGGGGAAGCTGGCAGGAAGTCAGAAATTGTGATCATATGAGGTCCATCCATGTTTAATGACTCATGCAGTCCTTGTTTAATGATAGCAACTGGACTGCTGGAATTGTTGTTGCCGAGTGGCCTGGTCATGTGATGACTTTACAACCACAATACTTAGCGACAGAGTCCCAATTGCCATTGTAGCCCGAGGACTACTTGCACTCCACGCACACTCAGAAAGATGATGCTGGAGACTGGTTTTTACTTTATAGCACACTGGCTTAATTAGTTAAAAGGGTTTATATAATAAGAGCAGCAACTACAATGCACAAATGATAGCTGTTTTAATTGCTGTAGCAGGTGCACTCTTTTAAGTGTTCAGTTGATTCTTAATTCACTCCTGAGCCCAGTTCAATCTGTTGGTGCTTACTTATAATACTAAATTATTTGAGTCCTTGTTAAGTGGTTCTTACTCACAGGGAATCTTTTCAAAGGAAATTACCTTTGGTCGAAATAAGTGCAAAGGCCTTTCACATAGTGGCAATTTGTGTGACAGGAGTTTTGTTGTAAATCCAATGCCAGACTTTTGGGCCAAAAAACTTCCCGGACATTTAAAATAGGGCACTGTATTTTACAGTTTTGTTGTTTAAAGGGTTGCTGAATTAGCTCTCAGCCAACTGGTATTACAAATGCAGCTGACAGAGTCAATGACCTTTCTGACATTTCTGATATTCAAGACGTGCCTCTTCCCCCCTAGAGAGATTTTGAAATGAGCAAGCTTACTTTTATTTTAAAAATTAAAGTCAATCTTGAACGCAAGCTTTGAATAGAATGGCTGAGTGTTTTATAATCCTCACTTTTGTCAGTTGAAGGGTGTTGTGAAATGGGAAGGGGATAATTTAAAACCTCCCTGGCAGAGGTTTTCCAAGGGCTCCATCATGAAAGCAATTACAATTGGTTGCCATCAATTGGACCTGAGCTTTCTGACATGCTTTGCATTTCTTCTTTCAGCACACTGTGTGAAAAATATGAAGGAAGATACTTTGGAACCTTCTGTCCCAAGCCAGCAACCAAGGAGTTATTTGTATAAGACATGTATCTTATGCCAATTCTGGAACATGAAGCTAGCTTCAGAATTGTGCCTATAGGTTGACTTACAAAACACAAGCTCAGAATTGCTGTTGCTAAGCAAGACAGTTTTAATTTCCCATTTTTATCACCTTTCTTGCCACAGTTCTTAAATGAATCACTGCAGTTGTTAAGTTAGTAACACGGTTAAGTGAATCTGGCTTCCCCATTGACTTTGCTGGTCAGAAGATTGCAAAAGGTGATCATATGACCCTGGGGCACTCCAACCATCATAAATATGAAATCAGTTGCCAAGCATCTGAATTTGGATCATAAGACCATGGGGATGCTACAATGGTCATAAGTGTGAAAAATGGTCATAAGTCACTTTTTTCAGTGCCATTGTAATGTCAAAAGGTCACTAAATGAACTGTGGTAAGTAGAGGACTATCTGTTCTTGCACACAGGGAAGACCTGATTTTTATTTTAGTGAAAAATTTCATTTTTAAGTCAATGAAGCTAAACCTACCTTCTTTCTTTCCTTCCTTGGAAAAGACACACAATTATAGCCAGAATTCCAAATTTAATTATTACTGTCAGTCTAGTGACTTATAATTTTATTAAGATCTTGTGTTTCAGCATATGTTCATAAGTTATTGCAAAAGAGAATGGGCAGAGAATGACCTTCTAGATCCAATGATGTCCAATCTTGGCAACTTTAAGACTTGTGGACTTAAATTCCTAGAATTCTGGGAGTTGAAGTCCACAATTCTTAAGTTGCCAGGTTGCAGACCCCTGATCTACAAGATCTCTTAAAGTTGCCCAGGTGGGACACCCCTGATCCAAGCCATCTGTTTGAAGGTTGCTAGGAAGACCTCCTTGTTCCTTCTCATTTCTTCAGAACTATCTTCACAGTATTATACGATATGGAAAATAAGAGAAATCTTGCTTATTGTGTGTGGGGAGGGGGTGGGGAGATGTCCATTGCTCTGCCTAATCAAGCAAAATGCTTTATCTCTGGTGGCATAGATTAGCCAACAAGTCAGAAAATTATTGTGGTAATTATGAATTTTAGACCCATCTGGATCCAGTCAGTTTCCCCTTTTGGTTCTGGATGACATCACATCATCCAGACAGTTTGAAATCTTTCTAGACAGATGTCTTAAAGAGCAGATGGACTTTGACCAAAGCAATTTTGGTCATCAAGTGCACTTATTCCTGGACAGTTCTTCTCAGTCATCTTTCATCTTTATTACTAGAATGGACTCTACACGAGTATACCTACCCTTGAGGACCATTTGAAGGCTACTGCAGGTCCAGAACGCAGCAGCCTAAGTAGTTATGGGTGCACCTAGCTATGGCTATGTAGTAGTTGTTTCATGAGCTGCACTGGTTACCAGTAGTCTGGTTGTGACCTATAAAGCACTTACTGGTCCAGAACCTTATTTGCTCAGAACCTCTTTTTTTGTTATTATTTCTGCCCTTGGCGGAAGAGTGCATGGGTTCCAGGTCCCATCATGTATGCATTGTCATCTGATGAGATCCAACAGATGTGCTTCTCTGTTGACATGCCTATCTTACAGAACAGCAATCCCCGTGAGATTTGGATGGCCCCAACTGTACCTGTTTTTTCAGAGATCTGGCTTTGCTCCCAAGGATCGGGTTAAGAGGTTTTGTGCCTACCTTGATTGCTTTTTGATTATATTTGCTTGGACTCTGACATACTATACTTTATTGTACTGTAACATCTTTGATGATGATGTATTGTTTTGATCTATTGATTGGGCTACTATATAAATATGTAAACAGCTAACACTTAAACGACTATAGATGTTTTAACACAACTATGGTGTAGGTATGTAGCAGGACATAAGTAATATGGTAACCTTTCTATATCTTGGTATACAAGGGGATACACATGTGTATGTGTGCCTGGGTGTACAGAATGGCCTGGACATTTAATAAATAAAACAATTAAACAACTTAGAATGAATAAAAACAGCAAAACTACGGGTTGTTTCATATATAGAGGAAAAACTACATACATTGCCTTAAGCTCCTGTACAAAAAGTCAGGATATGAATCAGATAAATAAACAAACTCACAAAAATAGTGACTTGATTGCTTGAAAGTCCTCTTCCTTGTACCATTTATCTAAAAGATTTGCTGACAGATACACATATCAGCAATATATTGCTGTAATAAATAATAAGTATTGGTTTCCTAACTTATTTAATAATCGTTTGGCCATCTTCATTTACAAAAAAATCAATTGTTGATAGAGTTCAAATATTGATGACGTGAGGATTTATTGTAAAGTTGGTTTTTCATCACTGTCATAACTGTGACTGGTCACTAAATGAGAAATCAGTAAAGGAAAAGTACCTGTACTATAAGATCAACACTAACTTCTACAGGCACAAAATGAAATTGCAAGCCACTTTTTGTGGCTTGGTATTATACAGTATTGCCTAAGGGACAATTTGGCCCTATCAAAAGCCAGGTCACAAATCTGTCCAAATTTCTCCATATCAAGAAACCATGGCGACTTTTCTCCAGACTTACTATAATCCTGCTCCCTGACCAACTGTGTGTATTTTCCATATGGTTAACAACATACACTCCTAGTGATTTTCTAGGCACACAGCCCATTTGTGCAGAGGGGAATAATTAAAGGATGGGCTCCCTCATTTTCTTTCAGACACTTTGATTTATTGAAAAGCTTTCTAGCTGTCAAGGATTGCTTGCTTGATGATTTCAAACTTATTCTGAAAATGGGTCAAATTCCTCCTAGAAAATATTGCCTTCTACAATTTGCCCACCTTCCGGTTTTCCTTTTTTTGGTAGTTTTCCATTCTCTCCAAAATCTTTTGGCAGGAAAGATTGGAATTTTCCAGATCCATTGAAAAAAATCAAAAGTGTATTGGTGTGCATAGTCTCATTAATTCAAGTTCCAGATCAGAAAATAATTTCTGGGTTTGTTCTGGCGTTTGAGAGATTATTTGGCTACTAGCCTGTGTAATTTGTTCTTTGGACAAAGATGATTGAAATAAGCTAATTTAAGAAGAAAGGGCATTTCAGTTTTCTCAAACAATAGAATCATGATTCACTTTAATTATATTGTCTGACATTTTGTGATTTAAAAAAATCTAATAAACTGGATTGGGTAACAAAAGAGTGACTGTGAAATTAAATGGGGTTTGAGCCTTGGGTCCCAGTTACTTCGCCCCTTGCTCTGTAGGGATAGCTGGCAAAGCGTCATCTTTAATGGTCACTAATAAAACAGATCAGACGTTAATTGGAGCAAGGAGAACTTTGCTTACATAAACCTATCTGGAACTAAGTTACACTAATTTTTAATAAAACTCACTTCTGAATGGACAGAGATCTTTTTCATATGATGCATGCACTTTGTGTACAGATTTTGGAGAAAAATGAAACAGCACAAAGGATTATTAATATAGCTTTCAGCATCTGCTGTCTCCATCCAGTGTGGCTGCTGTTGGAGCCATAGCCTAAAGCATCAAAATGTTGTTTTCCAATTACATAAAGAAGAGCAGGTACCTACGTTCCCAAGGAGTAACTGCAAATCTGGAAGTAGTGCTATTTTTAAAAGTTTGGCCAGCAACTGTACAAGATATGAAAGACAAAGGTGGGTATTCTCAGATAACAATACACACATGCGTGCACATTCACTTACAGGGACCCACAAACAGCATCTAGCACTCTGCAGTGTTATTAAAAAAGGATAATTCATTCAGCACCTGCTGCTTTGAGATAAGAGCTCCTGTGCATCCGCAACCATTTCCACAGACAGATCAGTCACTTCTTCTGTCAAAAAACACTGCTCTCTGGGTCAAGCAATTGGCAAAGCAAACTTCCCCAATTATTCTTCTGAGTGTTTGTGCAAACTGTTTAACGGAAGCAAATTTACATTTCTCTCCCTTTTTACAGTATAAGAAGGATGTAGCCTGCAGATATTAAAATGGGTTAAATGCGATCTAAGATCTTTGTTCTGTCCATTAATGCTTGAATTTAAATCACCTGTACAAATAATAATTCTACCATTGTCAGGTGCATTTAGGGGAAACAAGAGGAGGCAAAAGAACATTTACTCTTCTTTGGTTGATCACATAAGGCAAGTTAAGCAAGAAATTCCCAGTGACGGAGCTGTGTAATCCAATCAGCTTCTTGTAGAAACATGTCAGGCTTACATTCATCAAGAAGACATAGCAAGATCAGTGGAACAGTGTAATAATTTACTTTACCTATGGTATAAATAAGTTACCTAATCAAATCTGGAAGTTTTTAAGACAAGCCTGGCAGCCACCTATCATATTTATTAACTTGCTATTTTATTATTAAAATAGTAAAACACAGGCAAATTAGATAATTAATTTTTAATTAAAAGCATTGTGTCAAGACATTTTACTAACACATCCCCCTTTCTGTTTGTGTCTCCAATTGCTAAGTGCAGTTAAGCTATCTGCATTTTACCTTACGCATTAAAATTGTTACTGGTTTCTAACTAAATGCTGGATGCCATATTCCAAATGTTTGAACTCTGCCTTCCTGTGTAAAGTGCTGAATATAGGAGAGCCATTCCTGCTTGAATTTGGTTCCCATGAGTGGTTTAACTGGTTTACTTACACAACGCAGCACTTTGGACTAGCTGATCCTTGAGGTTCCTTTCATTCTGACATTCTCTAAGAATTGTTGTACAGGATCTGATTTTGTTTCTAACAATGCCTAATTACTGTATTCTCTTTCATAGCCGGAAGGACTATTAGCTAATGATTACTATTCAAAATGCCAGTATGGTACTGTAATGGGCTGTAATAACAGCCCTAGGAGACAGGAGGAAGAGCCACAGCCTAGACAAAGATCTGAAAAGAGAGATCCAAGTCCAAAGTAGGAAAATAGGAATGCAGGTGGACAAAGCATCTCAGAAGGGATCCTTCCTGGTTCTCTGGAAAGTAGACAGATGACGGGGACATGCTTTCAGACTTGCAAAATTTTGTTACTATAATTATATAGTAAAGGTAGATTAGTATTCATGGCTTTGGCTTGGCTTCATGGCTGGGCTACCTCTGATAGGCCAATAGATACCTAGATAACTAGGGAATGCTAATTGGGGCACTACTGCATTTCTGTCCTGCTTCTCAACTGTGACTTGAGTTTTGATCAGTTTCCTGTACATACTAGCATTGCATATACAGTGTGAGTTCTCAATGCACCAAGTGATGTGCTTGTGAAGAGTAGTTTTTCAGGACAGTTTTTATCTGCCTTGAGATATGCTGAAGATCCACTGAAACAAAACGGGGCTGGATTTCTCCCTGACTTCTTTTCTCTTTTTGCAGTAAAATAGAAAATGAGTTTATCCAGTGCCACAACAAAAATCACAGTGTAGTTAAGATGTGCAATTGGAGGAGAATGGAAAGTATATAAAGCAATAAAATGCAGAAAATACATTGCTCCAGATCTGATGTTGTTATAAAAAGAGAGACGGGAGGTAGGAATAACAACTGGTTTTGGAAATACCAGTCATTTGTTTTCATTATAATGCAACAACATTGTGATCCTCAAGGAGTCAGTTAAAATGTCCTCCTTGTCAGGGTTCCCGTAGAGTCCTTCTACAAATATGGCTCCCAAGGCTGACACTCCTTTTTGATAGCAAAAGATAAAAATAGTGGTAGTGATAGTGGAAAACAGCCTATTATTCAGAAAGTTTACTGCCAAATAAAAAGCAAGGGAATAATTGGGACTTGGCATAGACTTCAAGTACCTCTGACTATAAACATTGCCTTGTTCATGTTTCCAGAGTCCACAACTCAGCAAAGCCTTGAAGAGTATTCAGAGGAGTATTAACTTTTTGCTTTCTCAGCCTGATAATGAATTTAACTGAAAAATGTAACTCTCTGTTGCCTGAGAGCTCATAATCAAGATGATCATCCTTTGATAGTTCTTTCAATTCTACGGTTATATCGTTGTCTGAGTCCCAGAGGCGCTTTTTCTTTGAAGACATTTTGCTTCTCATCCAAGAAGCTTCTTCAGCTCTGACTGGACGGAGGGGAATGGAAGGACTTATAATTTATTTATATCCAGTCAGAGGTGAAGAGGATTCTTGGATGAAAAGTGGAACGTCTTCAAAGAAAAATAAGAAAGTCTAGTTGCCTCTTGAAAAAGTAACTTTGGGACAACTATGACCTGAATGACTGAGAATCTCCATAGACATAGGTGGAGCATCGGTTTTTACCAGCCTACTTAAAGACCCAACTTTGGCAACTGTAATGATCTCGATGGCACTTTTTTTTTTTCATTTTGAGTGGGAAAACAATCCCTGGTTGGATTGTTTGAGACCTCGAGATTAGGCAAATTCTAATTGTCTGAACCTATGAAGCTCCACACTAGGCTGTGGGGCTCTCTAATGTAGGGCATGCATATCCTGTGACCACAGGATCCCTTTTTTTTCTTTTCTGAGTCTTCAGAACCATTTCTGATTGCTATGGAGAATAAACTGTGAGATTCCCCACTTTGGGACAGGAACTGACCCCATAATGTAAGCCCTCAATATAATCAATGCATTTTTTTGAAAACAAAGAACTTTTCCCCAAAACTGTCCCCTCCCCCAAATAGGAACTACACATGAGATGACACAACTTGTTCATTTTGTGTAGTTGCTTGTCTACCTTTCCCTTTGACAAATTCCCCAGATCCATTGTAACAATCAAAATCTTGATCGTGCAAGATCTGGCTGCAAAATCTGACCATATAGCTTCTCCCATCAAAGCCAGGTTAAAGCCAACAGACCGGGCACAATAGAACCTTAGTAACATATTGCAGAAAAGTTAGGGAGCCAATATGAAAGACCTCCAGCGAATCCTATAAATCTAAACTATCAGTAGTTCCAAAAGTTCAGAAAGAGGTAACTGGAACTAGTTGCCCCTTTCAAGCTTCAGAAGGAACATCATCAACTAAAGCCAAAACCTTATCAGTCCACTACATACAACTATAGCACAGTCTTGGAAGTGTGCATCTAGTGCCTTAAAATGTAGGGAGGAGGAAGAGTAACAACAATAGGAAGCAGTGGAATTGCAACTTCAGCTCAGATGAAATTCTAAATCTCTTCTTCTTTTTTAATGATCTGTGATAGGATAGGCCTTATGTATCTGCTCTATCACTCTAGACCCCATCCCGTGCCCTTAGAGAAGTATACCCTGGCAGAACTAACTTTCTTCAACAAAGGAGACCTGGAAACAGAATAGCACTTAAATGTATAACATAAACAATATAGAGCAGCACTGTACAAAAAAAAATACATTTAATTAAAAAACAGCAGCATCCCAAGGCTTTTTGGTCTGGCAGGCAGCACAGCTACCTAGGGGATCTGAATTTTCATAACCTTGGGGTCTGGTCTACCCACTTTTCACAGGCCAAAGCTAACATTTATTGCTCTACAACAGGGGTATCAAACTCATGGCCCGTGGGCTGGATGCGTAAGATGCTGGCCCCACCCCCGCCCGGTTTAGCGAAGGGGAAAAAAGTCCCGATACATCTTCTGATGCCGCTGTGACAATGCGAGCTTGACACCCCTGTTCTACACTGCTCACTCAGTTCTGAACCTCTCATCTGTATTTCTTTTTAAAATTAAGGTCCAGGTTGAAAGGCCATTATTTTGACTCTATGTTATAGACTACCGTGCTTAGAGCAGACAAAAGGGGGGGAAAAGCAGAAATTGTAACAAGTGGCAAATCAGGAGTTGTTTCATCCTCAGCCCTGTGAGGCAAATCATACACAGCTAGAAAACACTTCTTGTTGCAGCTTTTTATGAAACCTGGCAGGTGGCGCTTTAAATTACACAAGCAGGTGCCCTGTGCTTTGCTCCAAGGCTGACAGAAGACGACTAGTCATTGCTGGGATTGTAAAAAGTTGAGAGCTATTTGGCTGGTTCAGGCATGCTTTAATTTTCTCCAATCTTTGTTGGTCCTACTGAAGCCTCTGCTTCCTACTGGGGTTGTTTTATGGATAGCCAGGAAGAGAAAGACATTGTTTGCTTTTGCCACTGCAATCAGCGGTTTGGAAGTCGGATTATAAGAATTTCAGGATGTGCATGTAGTCATGGCAATTCTTTAAATCCTTATTAGCTAAAATCGTTCTGCAGGCAACTACAACCTTGTAGCAAAGGCTTATAGTATTTGTGTTGTGCTTTCAAGCTCAAGAATTAGCCCAATACATTTTGAACTGGATTTAAGAAAGCCCAAACTCCACCCAGGACTATTTGTGGAATTTTAAAGCATTTGCATGATGGTTCAATTTTCATAATTCACTCAGATTTTGGCTACTCCTAAGAGAAAAATCTGTATCGATATTGGTATCTTATCAAATGCAAATTGATCAAATGCAAAGATCTTCCCTCTCACCACTGCAAAGTTTACTTAGCAACCTTTGCTCACAGTTTCAAATATATCTGGCTCTTTTATGTGGTTTTTAAGAAATTTAACTTCCTGCCCACCACTTCCACATTTGTAGAATGGCCACAACTGAAAGTTGAACTTAAATAAGGGAACTTAAATAAGGGAACTTTGTTTAGACACAGAATCAGGATTTGTGTTCTCCTTTGGATGTTTCATCTTAAGGCAGTCCTTCTCAACCTTGGGGACTTTGAGATCTGTGGACTTCAACTCCCAGAATTGCTGGCTGGGGAATTCTGGGAGTTGAAGTCCACAGATCTTAAAGGTTGCAGAACTCTGTCTTACTCTTAAGGGATCCTGGCTTTGACTGAGATGGTTCCTTCACCTTCAAACTTCCTTTGAATCCAACTTGACTCCCGGTAACTTCATGACCAGGTTCATTGTGCTTTTCTTGACACTACAGCTGAGATTTGTATCATCTCCTTTCCTTTTCTTTCTCCAACCCCAGAAACAAAACAAAACAAAAACAAAAAAATCATTCGTGGTGACAGGGCTGACAATTGGAGCTTTTTAAATTTTATTTTTGGCCACATGCTCAAACCTCTTGAGGAACTGCTGAGCGAGACTGTGAGGAAAGGCCCCATCTTTGCCCACCTGCTCTCAAACGCATGGCCTCACTCCACTGCGTTGAACCAAATGGCAACCTTGACATTTTGTGGGAAAGGAGAAGGATGCCTTCTACTGTGGTGCCTCCTCAATAGCAAACTGGTCAAAGCCCCATATCAATTATGCTTCAGATAAAGCCTTTTTGTCAAAAAATTAGAAATAAATCATGAAAGTGTTAGCTTTGGAGAAGCAAGAAGTAGCATGGTGGAGGTTTCAGTTTCTTTCAGTATCTCCACTGGAGTTCTTGTAATGACCCTAATATTTTTACTTAATTTACTGAGTAAATGTACAATAAACTCAATTTACTGGAGTTACTGGAAGAATCCCAGTGGAGATATTTGAACCCCTGAAAAAAACTTGCCCCAGTGCCAGGTACCCACAGATATGGCAGGCTGTGAACACATCTGAGGAGTGTCTGAGAGAGAATTAGATCTTTGGTCCACTGACCTTCCCAACCTGATACTCCACAGTAATTCTGGGAGATATAGTTGCATCATAACTGGGGGACAACAGGATGATAGAAACGTTGCTTGCAATATCAGTGGTGACCTCCAAGGTCTTATCAGAGAGACCTTTCCCAGTCTACTGACCTGAGGTCCTTCAGATTGGAGATACTGCCAAAGACTAAACTCAAACCCTGCATGCAAATATTTTGAGGTGGAATCTTATTAAAGTATTGTGCAGGGAAGCTTGCCATGAAATGGAAGGGATGCAGTCATTTTGCTTCAGTTGTAGCCTGGTACACACTTCTTGTTCGACTAATTGCGTCACAAATTGCAAACTAGCCAAAGCAGTGGGAATCTGACATTGTATGATTTTAGATTATTGATTCAAAGTTAAATTTTTGAATAGTTTACAGTCATTTCTCTTTATTAAGATAAATCCATCTTGATTCTGAAAAGATTTTAATATTATTTGTATGCTGCTCATCTTGCTTAGAGCTAATAGACTGTTTATCTATGATCCCCTTCACTGGATTTTAAATACATTTTAATGACTCTATAGTTTAATGCAGCATGGTGGTCTTAAGCATTTGAGAACCACGCTGGTGTATAGAGTGGAGGGATACAGATGTCAACATAAATAAGCAGTGAATGCAAAAACTTGTATTTAATTGGCAGGAGCAATTTTACTTTATAGAAGGAATCATGCCTTTTCTCTTGTGTATCTGCAACTAGGAGTATAAACTTTATCTGTAACGCCAGATATACTCTGAGACTATCAAGTAAACAACTGAAGGTCAGGCTAACACTGCAGATACTAAAAGTGGCAAGTTTAATCTTGCACACGAGGCAATTGTCACTTAACATTAGACTAAACAAAAAGAAAGCCCAATGCTATCTGTTAAAAATAACTGCAGCTGATATAAAAAGGTCTATGTTGCAGACACCTTATGACAGGGGTGTCAAACTCGTGGCATCATGTTGTTGCATGACGTATCACAAGTTTTTCCTTTGCTAAAATGTGTGCGTGTGTGGCCATCGCGTGACGCATCTGGCCCGCGGGTTTGACACCCCTGCCTTATGACACCATAGATCTGAAACCCTGAAGGTTTCCAGGCTGTTACCCATTTGTAAATGATAATCAGAGAAATGAAATAATGGTCAACTTTTTTTTTGCCTGTTATGGAAGAGTCAACAAAATTCATTGGATGGATTTGAATGTGATACTTGTTTGGCTAGTTCAGACAACGTTTGTAGTAGGGCCATGGCATCTCCATTCTGCTCTGGCCTTAATGTGCAAATGCAAAGCCTCGGATGTTCTTCACTAAATGTCAGTCCAGCCTTTTCACCATATAGGGCCCTTCTAGTCCATAGCCAATCTTCCTGTAGTAATCTCTGGTACCCACACCTGCAAGGAAAAAACAAAAAGATGTTGGTCGAGAAGCAACTTATGGAGAAAAATATGCAAATAGTCCCAATGGAAGATGCATTGAAACACATATTTCAAATTACCCCTATTACATCTATTATCAGCAGCAAAGTATGTTTACTTTAAAATAATGTAGCATCTGTATGTCTTCTTTGCTACCACCTGCCCATGACACCAAATAAGTTTGCTTCATCTTTGCCTCATGCTACGGTCCTTGGATTATTCATCCCCAGTTCCCACATTACAGGGACCCTCTTGTTTTTAGAGCTGTATGCAGGGGTGGGCTGCTGGGGGTTCTCAGGGTTCAGGCGAACCCTTTGCTAAGACTCTGTGGAGTTCGACGAACCCCCAAATCCCACTCCTGGCTGGTCCCACTCCTCTCCACCTAACCCCGCCCCGGCTGGGAGAACACTCTCTTCAGCCCAGCCTGATTAGCAGAAGTAGCTGGTTTTCTCTTGAATCTGCCTTCGACAATCAGCTGTTTCAGGCTGCAGGGATCACCATTGCCTATTGCCACTTCCGCACTCCCTGTTTTCAACCTCCGCGTGCCTTGTTTTTGGCCTGTTCTGGGCGGCGAGGATCAGAACGGGTGGAAAATGGGGCACGCAGACGCGGCAATAGGCTATGGTGATCCCTGCAGCCTGAAACAACTGATCATCAGGAGGCTGATTTTTTTTGCTGCTTGCTGCAAGGAGGCAAATTGCCGGGAGGCAGAGGCAGATTCCCCCCACCCCTTGTTTCCCTTTCTAAAAGCTAACTGCTTATGCTAATCAGGCTGTGCTGAAGCTGAAAGAGAGTTTTTGCTGTTTGCTGCAAGGAGGCA
>JANHFL010003181.1:48431-58531 GCA_032468155.1 Oxyrhabdium leporinum | reverse complement strand
CCTGTCAGTGTTGGTGGGAGTGGTCTTGGTGGTTCCTTGACTGGGCTGCTGTTAGCTTGTTTGTTTGAGTTAGCACTTCCATGATTGATGTATTGTTATCATATATGGTTATGCCAACCTAGATTGTGTAGGGATTATGGAAGATATGATCCAATAAATCCAGAAGCACTAGACTGGAGAAACCTAGTCTATATTAACGAGCAGTGACTTTGTTGACCTTCATACTCATATTTGGACATGCCAGAATTGATTGTGGAAACATACTGAATGCTATAGGTGTGCCATATATCTTTAGATCTTCTCTATATAGCTGTCTGAATACATGTACAAGTAAACTGTCAATTTTAGTGTTTCAAGCAAGTGCCTTCAAGAAAGATTAATGACTATCAGACCCCTGTTGGCAGTATGCCAGCTTAATAGTCTGAGAAAGAGCAAAAGTTATGGATTCCTTCCCATGTAATACTTTTTCTATTTAACTTATGACTGTCAAGTCACACCTGAAGAGCAACTCTGGGAAATCTAGTGAAATTTTTTTCTAACAAACTTTTAAGTATCTGCTGCCCTCCAGAGGAAATAAATTTTTAAGATTCTAGAATGAACATTGTATCTACGGTACTTCACATGGTTTCATAGTCATGTTTCACAAAAGTTTATGAATTTTAGGATATGACAATATTAATTTCTCTTATCTTGTGAATCTTACTAATATCCATGAACCTCTTATTATCTGCTCAAGGATAAAAGGAGAGATGTCTTATATATGTCCCCATTATATAAAATTATATGAAAGATTGGAGTGCTTAGACTTTCTAGATATTTTTCAGAATTTTTTAATGTTTTACATTTTAATTAGGTATCATTAACCAACTGGACTGCACCACTACTCACCATCAACTCCAAATCACTTACCAACTATTTCAAAACCCAACTGTCCTTTTAAAAAAATGTTCCTCAGCTATGGAAATTAATACATTTTATCTATTTAGTCTACACTTTGCTGCTTATTATTATTCCATGACGTTATCTACAGATATATTCCAAGGTGGTTACATTTATTCAGAAGTACTTGGTGAAGGATGTAATCAAAAGCAATTCTAGACAGCTGGTTTGCTTTACCTCTATAAAACATATTGATCCATATTCAACAGATGTTATAATAGTTACTAAAGCTAATGCTGCTTTCTACCAATTTACTCAAGGTAAAAATCACTCAAGATGGCCTTTAATTAATTCTATTTCCCTTTGGTCTTATTTAAAATGAGCAATACATTGGTTACTTTTTAACTGTTGAGGTCAATGCTGATAGCAAGTTCCACAGTTTTGTTATATTATCATAAAGGACATATATCTAACATTTCTTCGGTAGATGCTATCCTTATCTAATTATTTGGCAGTTTTTATCTGCTGATAATCCAGAAAGCATCTCATTTCCCCTAACTTTTATTCTAAATATTCCCCTAATATTTAAAATATTTTAAACCTCACCAGAAAATTTTAAAGACACTAGGGTAATTTTCACTGTGAACATTCATATGATGCAACTGTCAGGTACAATAAATAAATTAACATAGAAAACTAACCAATGCACCAGAGCTGCTGCATAAGATACTTACTTGACTGCTTCTGCTACATTATTAGACGTATGGCCTGATAAGGCATCATGCAAATTACGGATAAAGTAATCTCTGTATTCTTCTGGAAGAGCCATGAATGTTCCACCCATCACAATGAATTCCACTTTGTCGATGCTGTGGCCCAGCTGCTTCAACTGTAAAAATAAGTTCAGTCTTTTGAACCATGCCAAAATCTACCACATATTTTTAAGTCTGATTATCAAAACACTGTAAAATATTTCAAGTGAGGTTACTTCACAGCTTTGTATAAAACAAGCATTAAGGTATTGGCAGTTTTATATTAGATTCGAGTGTCCTTCAAACAACACATTTATATCCATTTAACTCACAAGCCTTCTTACTTAATAGACCTTCAAGTTTGAAGTTCTACTAATGCCTATGTTATTCCTCTCCTTAATCTCTGGCCATTACTGTTCTAGAATATTCCAGGAGTATGGAAGGATAGGGTAGAATATTTAGAGTACTCTTTCTTTCCCCACACCAACATTTTAGAAAAAAATATATATTTATTCATTTATTTATTTTGAATAGTATTTGGAAACTTGTAGAGGAAGACTACTTTCTCACCCTGTAAGAGAGTTGTTGGGAGGTTATAAAAAAATTAATGGTCTAACTCAGTGTAAGACAGCTTTCTGAATGAAATAACATGGTGGAGAATGCTTAACTTCTGGCATAAGAGCTCTGCAGGTCACCATTCAAGAAGTTGATGTTAACGTTTGAAGTCCAAGCAGTATAGGTCATATTAGTGGGATCTCTTTCCTTCTTGTAGAGATTGTAATCTTCTCAATGAAAAAGATTCAGAGTTTAGTGGAAGTTTTTAATCTAGCTATGAGTAATTGTCAAGACTGCCATCCTGCTACAGCCATGCTTTGCCAATGCAAGTCTGCCATAGGCAATGGGGGGAGGGAGCTGAGTGGAGGTAGAAGGGAGGCTGGAATAAAGGTAGAAGGGAGGTTGGAATAAAGAAACTACTGCTTGTGCCATGTGAGCGCCTCTGGCAGTTCCAAGTTCATGCAATGGAATGTGATGCCATCCAGCCTGCCAAGCCAGGGACTGTTACAAAACAATTTGTTTGAATGTAATTGGACAGTTAAAGATAACTGGGGAGAAGGGGAAAATTTACTAGATGCTTTGGGCGCAAAGCTTCAGATCCAGCTTTGTCCTACTGTAACCATTTGGCATTCAGCATATTTTCCTTTTGGTTCAGTTTTCATTTTTACTGATGCTTTTCCAATGTGAAAGAATCTTTTGCGAATTGGTTAATCTCCATGAATGCTAAGTTGGTTTTAATACATAAGATCATGGACATAGTTGAAGACTAAGCTTTGCATTTAGCTACAAAGAACTAAATTGCTTTATTTTTATCTCACCATCATCACATTCTTCCATCATAACAAATCCTTACTTGTTCAACTCGGTGTCTGGTCTGGAGATAAGGATCATATCTGGCACGTATAGCTCTCATAGATGTTGGCTAGAAGAAATCAAAACAATACTCCTTAGGAAACAACTAGCAAGGTTGTTTTAAAGCTTCTATAATTCAAACTCCTCTCACACCAGGGACAAATGATCAAGATCAAATTATCTTATAATACTTTACATCAATTATGTAAGGACTTAGCGGTATATAGAAGATTCTAATGCTGGGACAGATGGAAGAAAAAAGAAGAGAACAACCATTAGCAAGTTGGATGGACTCAGTCACAGTGGCAAATGGTACTCCGTGAAGACTTGAACTCTTCGGTTATGGACAGATTGAGAAAATCTATGTGTTTGTTAAGAGTTGATACTGACTTAATGGCAAATAATACATCAAATCCAAATTCCTAACTGTACTGTACTTTACTGTACTGTCAAATTTTATTTTTTGCTAGATCAGGATATAGCTTTTAGTGGACTGAGAATTACTCAATCTTGCTCAAAAATGGTGCTCAGCATATTAAGAAAGTTAACAGGTTTAGTATATAAACTAAAATTTATGCAATGTAAATGTAAATTACATGCTACAAACAAGATGACCATTCCTCTATTTAATAATGAATTCTATCACATTAAATTTGACACTTAAGTAGCAATGTTCAGAAAAGTTATAGAAACCTCATCCTTGGCTTTGGAAAGTAGTATGTGCTGTATGTATCTGATTTGGGCTTAACTCTAAGCGCTCAATTAATTTTAATATGATATACGCAAATCAATTTCAAAGATGTTGTCCAATTGGGATTTCATAAATAAGTCTCTATCTGTGTGATGGAGTGATTATAAAATAATTTTATACAATCTCCATTTTCAAAGCAATCCAAAGTATCTGGTGTGGATGAATTAGGGAAAGAATTAGGGAAAGAAGTTAGGGAAAAAGGAATCTAACTCAATATAATCTAATTTCTTAAAAGTTGTTTCTAGTTCATATTCAGACTTTAGCAAATAGTCAGATTCAATCAGCTATCAATTTAATAAAAAGCTAAGTGTCTTTTTAAAAACAGAGACCACTCTTAGTGGTTATGTTACTTGAAGACAATGGAAGATGTAATGGAACACTTTTGGAGACCTAACTTGGAAAAGTCTTAATATATTACGTAATATATTACTTCACAAATGTAGTTCTTCAAGTATTTTCTTGAACTTAGGTCCTCCATATGCATTGTCCATTCTGGATAAGAATTAGGAGAGCTGAAATCCAACATACTCCAGGAGAGCACTGGTTGTGGAAGCTGTTACATGAATCTAATAGTGTCAGTACAACAATGTAGAAGGTATACTTACCTGTACCCCCAACCATCTCTTCATTTCTAACTTAATTTCTAAAATATTATCTCAAGAATGACCATCTCACACTTGAGACAAATAATTACCAGATAGAAGTCCAGTTGTGAAATATTGAAAGAAAGAAAATCCAAAGCCATCATTATTCTATGAATGTAAAATAAACTGGTCCTCCCCTAATATTTCTGATATTCTGGTTTATAGTAAATTTATTGTTTTTTCCCCCTGAAATAGGACCAACAGGTCCATGAGAGCAGTACCTCATATCCAGTGTAAGATTGTGTTGAATATTCAAAGTCCGAATCAGGTCCTCCAGGACAGTATCTGTATTTTCAAGAAAAAAATGAAATCATAGCTAGAGGTTAAGCATATAATTAAAAGCATGGGTTGGCAACCCTTAAGCTGTGTACATTTAAATGAATAGCAGATGTTTGAAAGCAAAGAACTGTTTCAATGAAATTTCAAATGACCCCTGTAGGAAGCAGGCTATTGGCTTAAATAGATCCAGCCCCTATGATGCAGTGCCAGGAAAGGAATTCAATTTATAGTAGGCTACTGATCAACTCCAAGACAGAAGAAAGAACTGAATCAGAGACCTTCCAGTTCAAAGAGTGGTTTGGGACCTCGGATGTACTAGAAAAACCAGTCCCAACATTGTTTTCTGAAAGTCAAAGTTGATAATGAGTGTTGCTAGAAAAATCCATGGCTGTAATATGCTACAGCATAATGTAGTTTCTTTGGCACTGGTTCAGTGTGTTATTTGCAATAGTCGTTGTAGTTATAAACCATAGTTATTTATTTATTAGAAAAGCCATTGCTAAATATAATGTGCAAACCAAATCTATGTGTAAATTACTCCACAAATCATAGTTAAAATCCGAGGCCCATATTACTTAAAAAAAAACCCTTCCTACAAAAAAATCCATGACCTGAGCACATTTACAAAAAAAAGAAAAAAAAAGAAGCACTGAATTGCAGTTACTCAGTATTTTTGTTTCCTAAAAGATGTCTGGAGTCCCTTCAAGTTTGTAAATTGACATGAAAATGTTACATTTAGGCTACATCTTCGATTTTGGAATATTCATTACACTATCAAATGCCAAGTTCAGCCATTCGCCTGAAAAAAGTTATGCACCTATGTCTTAAAGAACAGGTATCATAATTACAGAAAAATAACCTATGCACATAAGCCTCACTTTAGATGAGTCTAAAGAAAGAGCAAAGCCTATTATTTTAAAAAATGATGTTTACAATTATTAGGAATTTATTTTTCAATGAAGCTGAATAATTTAATGCATTCCTTCATATTTATTTTTTATTCCAGTACAAAATATTCTAAACAAGAAAAAGTAAAAAAACAAGCAAACAAGAAAATCTATGTTTTGGCTAAGTATTTAAGATATTCTGACATGTTATTAGGCATACTCACACACATATGTTTCCTGTGAAATTAATATGTGGACATCTGTGTGGTTTGCACATTACTGCCACAACAGCAATCTGAAAGAAAGGAGTGTTGCAGAGAAGTTATTAAATACCTGGTCTTTTTGTAATCATCTTTTGCAATTGATGAGTGCAAATACATCAATCCACAACAGTTGAAGGAAGGGTTAAAACAACTGTTCTGTTCAGAACATCCTGAACCTATTCCCTAATCACTTTAAATTTCCTGAAAATCACTGAAGGAAGCTGTAACTACAATTTTACAAGCACTGTTTTTCAAAGTGTATCACCTTAGACTCAACAGAAGTCATTTTTGACATGATATGTATAGAATTGTATTATGCCTACCCTCTACAGATTGATTGTATTATTTATTGCTTTACCATTGGATGGTATTACATCATTTAGCAAGCCTTGATTAATCTCATAAAGCTAACAAGGCTTGGTTAGAATGAGATACCAATTCCAGGGCAATAACAATCAGAAATCCTTTGCTTATGTTATCGAGAACATTATATAGAGCTGGAGCAAAGTTTCACTTGAGGAGGTTTATCTCTTTATCCTCTATAGGCAGACACCCTTCTGAAATCAAATCCCTTCAAAGATGGACTGCAAACTAAATTAACTGCTGCAACAAAACCTTAATCTCTCGTGTGTTCAAATAGTAATTAATTAAAATAGACAAACACTGTCATGCTCTTAATCTTCTAAGCAATGTCTGAGACCTGCATTCAGCAAAACAGTGAAGGGGGCTTGATCACAGGTGAGGATTCTTTTAAAAAGATATATAAAGTGCTTAGCTAATATTTCTCAGATGATAGCTTTCATACTTTGAAAACATTCTCCACCAAGGGTATTTATCAGTTGAATTTATTCAGCTGATAAACAACAGCAAGCGGGAAATTCTTTCTTGCACTTCCAAAATCTGCTCCAAAATTTCCCCGAAGCTACACAAATACATTTTGGGGATTCTGGGAATGGCCAGAAAAGAAAATCAATGTGTGAGTGTAAGTGCTTGAATAATACTACTTTCACCTGAAAAGAAAATCATCTCTCTCCCAACTGTTTGTGAGTGTGATAGGTAAAGTTGTCAGAAATAATTTTGCAAAATCTAATGATTTTAGACTGAGAAGTTCAATCTATCTGAGATGGAAACATTCATGTACATTTCTCCCCTGCAATATTACTACAAGTACTAAACAGGCTGTAATGATAATTTTTAACTATAAACATGAGTGTAAGTGGAAACACAAGCTTGCAAATAATTTTGCACTTAAACAGGGGCATTTTGAGATAGGTGTCTTGAATTAAAAAGGATCTGAATTCAAAAAATGTGCATAACTCTATGCATATCTGATGATTTGACATCTATTGGGCAAGTCAGAACAGTAACTGTTAAACTAATTAGAAAAGATCAACAATTTACCTAGGAAAAATATAAAACTAGGGAAACATAATATTCCTACAGCAGAAATTAGAAATTGCCTTAATACAGACCAGAATTAGACCACTAGTCCATCTGCTTCAATACTTTAGGGATGGCAAATTCAGAATTTCTTGGGAGGTTTTTTGTCACACAGCAACAAATGTTCTTTACTGCAACAATGAAATTACTTCCTCTCTATACATTAAAGTTGTTTAGGGCAACACAAAATGAATTAGGTTTTCATTCTTAGCAATTTCATGCGCTCAGCAACTGTTCAAAGTCATTGTATTCTTTAATTCTAAGTATATATTTTATTTTCATGTTTGTGCATATATATCTAACTGGGTGGATAGCAGATTTTAAGAAAGCACAAACAAATTTTGCAATGTTCAAATCTCTTCTCCTTTGGGCTATTCAAGTTGGCAATAGATTCCAAGATCTCAGGTACAATGCTGATATTTTTCAAGTGGAAATCCATATCATTGACTCTGGGACCTTGTGCATGAAAAACAAAGACTTACCCCACTAGCAGTTCGAATAGGTTTTGCTTTCAACTTAGGAACCAGCACTTTGCGGTATTGAGGGGGAACAGCAGCAATGATGTCAACCAGGCGTGGCTGTGCTGAAAGGCCATACTTAGCAGCTGTCCTTGTTTTAATCCTAAAATTGAAAGTCATGCAGCTTAGAGGCTATATAATAGAGAGGCAACCTGATGCTCTCCAGATGATTTGGATTTCAACTCATGTCAGTTCACAACAATATTTAAACTTGCCTTGGCAAGAGATTGCTAATGCTATGGTCAATAATATCCAGAAAGCTTCAGTTTGCTTCTATTATATATGTCTGTCTTCAATACAATTACATTGGAGTATACTACAACAGGTACAAAAAAGGTTGGTACTAATAGGAGAGAAGAGCTCCAGCCCTATATCCTTGCCTTTGGATGATGTCTTATGATTTTATTCTCTCTCCGATTCTATTCAATATCTACATAAAGCCACTGGGTGAGGCTATCGGCAAGGAATTAGATATCAGTTATTTGCACTTATTTAATCTTTGGGCTGGCCAAATAATGCTCTTAAGCTTCTATCTCAGCAACTTAGGTTCTGGATGGAGAGGAATAGATTTAAGATTAATCTAGCAAGACTGAGTGGCTAAGGATTTGGGGATTGCCTAGATCTGAAAGTGTATTTTTGATTCTGGATGGGGTGGCATTGCTCTGGGGTGGCTGTCTGTGCAGTTAACTCAGAAGCTGTAGTCTAGAGTGCAGTGGCACAAGTACTGATGTGCATACTTCACTATATGCCTAAACAACTGGTACTCCACAAGCTGATTTGGTTGTCAGTGGGTTTTTGGGTGCAACTGAAGGTGGTGGTGGTCAACTAAAGAGCTGCTCGTGGCATAGAGGTCTGTAGAACAGCCTATCTCCAATTATCTTTTGCTATTCACTAAAATCTGATACACTAGCATTCAACCAGGGTCTCTCCAACCTAGTTTTGCTTGCTCTCTACAACCTGAGATACAAACCTTTTACAGGGCATTGCCTTTACCATAAAAAGTGAGGAAGACAGAAAACAGTAAAATGTTGAAGAGCAAAGAAGAAATAGAAGGCAACTCACTTGTTTAGGTTCACATCTTTGCCCTCATCATGGGCATCAATGAGTTGTTTGATGACATCAGCTACAGTCATCATCATGAGTTCTGCTCGGCTGAGATCTCCTAAAATAGAAGTAAAAGGTTATGATAGTGCCTGTGCAAAAGTGATTTCTCACATACAAATGTAAACTGACTTGTGCTCTCTCAGACGGAATAGCCTTTCTCTTCTCCCAAAGCCTATTCACCCGAGTCACAGAACACATGCCTTTAGTACTAATCAATGTGGCATCTGCATTGCCCTGCAGTAGATGATGTGTGAGTGTTGAGGAAATGCTGCCTTCAGGTAATAGACAATATAACTAGTACATACTGCAGAGAATGAAGTGAAAAGCCTTAGTTAACTTTCCTCAAGGATGTTTGAAGACTCTAAGAAGGAAGGTAATAGAGAAAAAGTACTTGAACTATATTTTTCCCTAGAAGTTTATTCTTTTCTAAGGAACAATTATTCACACAGAATAGTCATGGACTGTACGATATGGCAATTAAGTAGATGCCTAGCTTATTGGAAAACCACACTCATTAAGCATTCATTAATGTTTTATCAACCTGAACTGACATTGGGTACCATGGGGGTCAAACTTTGACCCTATAATTTTCAATACTTTCAATAATGGTTTGGAAGAGATGATGCAGGAAATGCATATGAAATCTGAGATGGGTTAATACCTAGAAGACCAAAAGGAAATTGAAAAAAGCCTTGTATTTTAGAGAAGTGGAACAAAAGTTACAGAATTAAGTTTAACAGAGGCAAGTTCTTTCCTAAGGGGGAAAAAATCAAATGCACAGATAGCAAATGTGATATTTGTCTTACCAGGCCAAAGAACAGATTATAAACTAAACCACTAGGCTTAGTAATTGGGCTGCAAAAGAATATAAAAGCAATTTTAGGCAGCATCAACATAACAGAAGCATAATTTCCAAATGGCAGAAAGTAGCCACTCCGTTTTGCTTTGGTCAGATCCTACCATCAATACTGTGTTTGGGACACCACATAGTATGGATTAAGGCAAAGTGAAACAAATTATAGAGAAACAGTAAGAATGATCAGAAGATTAGAGGGGTTTTTAAATGGATTTTAAATTTTTAGGGGTTAGTTTTAAAAATGGGGTTTTAAAGGATTTTTATATTTTTATATTTTTATGTGAACCGCCCCGAGTCCTCGGAATGGGGCGGTATATAAA
>JANHFL010003181.1:27721-42434 GCA_032468155.1 Oxyrhabdium leporinum | reverse complement strand
CCGATTTTATCCCTGCTCCATCCCTTCCTGCCTTCTGTTCATTTTCTGTCATCTTGCCATAATTCATTCTCCCCACTTCCTTTCTCCATCTTTTCCTCATTTTGTTTCTCCATCTTTCCATTCTGATTTCCGTCTTCCCATCTCTCTGATCATTTTCACCTTTAGTGCCCTTGCCTCTTCCTCTTATTTTTTCCTTTCCTTCCATCTTCATTTCTTCCTTCCTTCCTTCCTTCCTTCCTTCCTTCCTTCCTTCCTTCCTTCCTTCCTCTGCCAATCTTTTTCTCCCTTTCCATCCCATATTGTGTGCATAATATGGATCATTTATTTGTACGGTCTGCTGGAAAACTTCAGAATTTTCAGAATATTTCAGAGTATTGTATATTAAAATAAATGAAAATTCTTGCAGCGATGAAGGAAACATTAAAATGAAAGGGAATGTCAGGCCAAGCACAAATTATAGTACTGTAAATTGCAGAATGAAAATGGATGGAGATTAAATATGGCTACAAATCAAGATAAATCTGTTATTCAGAAAATCAATAGTCCTTTATTTTGGATTTATAGAATAGCTATTACTAAATATCTCTGCACAATAAATCATAGGAGATAGGGCAGCAAGAAAACATCTTTCACTATCTCCTTGTGTTCAGTTTTAAATTTCTGTTTTAGTAGTTTATGGTAAAAAGCCATGTCATTATGCTTAAAACTTGTTACTGATTCTGTCTTAGTTTTGATAAATTTCCTTAGCAGAAAAGTACCACCGCTGACCTCTCCCTCTAATTTTGCTTATTCACTAATACAATTAAGTAGGACTGAATATGCAATTGTTGAAAGAGGACAGCAAAACAGCCCAATGATTAAGCCACAATTAGCCTATCAATGTAACAAGGCTCCTATGTTGGATAGTTTTATTAGAAAGTTTCAACTGAGCTGAGCAATCCTGCAAGCAGAACTCAGACCCCAGAACAAGTAAAAGTAAAATGAAAGACATTTTTTCAAAGATGTCATGGTACTGCTTACTATATCTCTTTTTCCACAGACCAATGACAAGAACTTCAGATATTACACAGTAAATATATTTTACATCTATGAAGCCCTCTGAAGCTGCTTGTTATAACTAGAAATAATGGTGGATAAAAATAGTATGCTGTTCATACATTTTAGTAACACCTTCAGGTGTAAATGATTACCTGTCTTTTGCCCTCCTTTTCAATATGTTATGAAATGATTCCCAAATGATATATTATAAAAAGATTATACTTTTGTACTATATACAAATATATGCAGGTAGAGGAATATCTAGAGCCTAGAGGTGAAAATAATGGTTCTATAGAAGCTGCATAATTATTGCTCTGCTCTGCATTGAGCTCCCATATTCTCCAACCAGTTGTCTAGGTCGAGACGGCACTAGTTAGATTATGGGAATTAATCAAACACTTTGATATAACATATCAGGTGTGGGTAGACCTTTATAAGGTAAAGCAAAACAGCAACCAAGTTGCAGTAGTCTCACCTAAAGAACCACATTTTTATTATAGCACAAGCTTTTATGAACCTTCTGGAAACTCTTGTAATGTCAGATTTTTGCTTTGGATCCAATTTATGTTAAGCCTGCTTGATGTAGAGCTGAGTAATATTTGCATAAAATTGACTTATACAAAGGACTTTTCATTTGTTCAGTTGAGATAACAGCTGTCCAAAGCTTGCTCCCATTCACTATTTTGGGTTGTGTCTGAACACTGATAGCTAGTAACACAACTGGATTTTTACCTGTTGTTAAAGAAAAGCACTAGTATGACAACCATTCCCCTTTGTCTAAGTAGTTTTGCAACATTTTGTCACAGAAATAATTCACCAGTTAAAGTACTCGGAAAGGATAGTTACCAGTGGAATTCATATATTGTTCAGACTTGTTAGTTTTGGCAGCTTTCAGGTGGAATTTGTAGGATTATCCTGCAATTTAATGCTTCAAGGTATTTGGTAGACACTCATGAGCAAAGCCAAAGGAGAGAAAAGACATGCCTACAAGAAGTCATACAAACTTAGCAGAGGAATAAGATCAATTTCTTCTGTATAACTTCAAACAGCTGACGAAAGTAATAGCACACTTAGGTCTATACTACACATTTTATGAAAATTGTAGTAAATTTCCAAACATTCTGTGGGTACTTTTAATGCCATAAACCAAATTGATTTTCCTAAGTGCAGACCACAATTTTGAGAACTAAAACCACAATAGGGATTAATTTCCATTGAAGGAGCTTGTTATGGCTGTAGTAACCAAAAGCAATCAAAGCATTTTTGAAGCTTATCAGAAACCATCTGCTTAAGTGCAGGGACTTGCAGATGAATAGACCACAAATGTGATTATTAGTCTAATACCAAGACTATTCTAAGAAGGTATAACTGGGTACAAACACTACTAGGCAATCCAGTCCACATGTTGCCCCAGACCATGTAAAGATTGCAGCACTGAAATTTGGCAGTAATTAATATTCAAGGATATTTCTTTTTTTTTTTGTTCCCAAAGATAAAAAGTGTGTGTTAAACTGAGGTGTAACAGACCTATTTTTTCCCTTCTCCCAAAAGCTGAACATTTTCAATTGTGTCTCCAATGCCTGAATGCACTAACTGCTTAGTATAGTGTGTGAATAATCAGTTTGCAGTGAAAACCTGGTATGGTGGTTTTTATTGCCAATGTTCAGCAGATATTAAAACTTATAGCAAATTTAAATAACAAAAAATTTCCCCAAATTTCATGGATAAGTTTGATACTGCAATTCTTACTTGGAATAAAAAGGGATTTGGTTTCTGGTGCACTACTTTAAAGCTTTATTGGGTCATGGGATTATGTCAAGCAACTAATGGTACTGGTGAGGAACCGATTTATAAGCCAGAGGAAGCCTGTATTTTCAATTTTGGAACTGAATTTGCCATGAAATAAAACAAGTCTTGATGTGTCTCCTGGGATATGGCAGAATTCTGCACTCACCCTAAAACCCTGCACTCACCCTGCACATTCTATGTATATCTTTGTAGTTTACTCTTCTCCCTAGATGTTTAAAGGAGCAACAAACACTTCAAAGCTTTCATTTTAGTTTTTTTATTAAAAATTCTAAATAGTCTTTAAAAAACAAAAACAAAATGCTTAATCAATGCTATGGTAACCGTTTGTACATGCACAGTTAAGGTGCTAAAAATAAAATAAAACTGAGTAGGACACTGGCTTATTGTACATGAGGAATCAAATCTACAAGAGTTTAGTGCAAGTTGAATAGTTAGCATTGGAGATCAGGTACCATGCTGGTGTATTCAAATCTATCTCTTATACTCAAATCCAATTTTAGATAAAGGTAATAAACCTGATTTTTTAAAGAAACATTAACAACCCCCCTCCCCCCACCCCGCAATAACAGCATTGATTAGAAGTACTAGAATTTTGGAAGAATTTTCCTAAAAGAAATTATGTAAGAAAAAGACCCCTCTCTTGTTTGAAAACAAAGGAAGTAAACAATCTTTTCTTTAATCTGCTACTTCATTTTGGTTTTTCTGCACTGGCAAAAAGTAGCTTATACCCTATCAAGTCATTTTATACAAATTACAACATTAAATACAGGCGATTTATGCTAAGGCTGAACTATTTTTTTCTAGAACAAAGACTTATCTTCTCTGCCTAACTATGCCAGATCTGAGCCAGAAACTAGCTTAATTGCTAAATTGTCCATATTTGTTATAGTTGCAACACTACCTGCAACAGTGACATAATCAGATCAATTGGGGAATGGGCAAATGATGCTTCTCAGCAAGGGGAACAAATGGGAACCCAGATACCATTCTACTAAAACTAGTTTATGTGGCATTTTAAGTCAGTTTTCTTTATATAAGAGCCACAAGAGTGATCTTCATAACTTGTATTCAAAATTGGACATATATTTTATTTAACAACCATTCCAAAAATGCTTGTCCCAGTCAGTTAAAAAAAAAACACCAAGTAACAAGCTAATGCTAAATATAGCCTAATTTTTTGCGTGGTGTCATTTTGCAAAAGAGAAAAAACAAATTCTTTGTAAAACCAAAGATTAACTCTACTGCAAAAAAAAACAAAACACCTAATAAACCCTCAAACTGTTTGGTTTATGGTGACAGCATTGCTAACATAGGACACTATTTGTTGTACATGAGAAAGTAAACTGAAGAACTGGTCTAAAGATCTATTTCCACAGCTCCTCAGGGGAAAGAAAACAGATGCTTTGGGTCTAGCAGTTTTAGGTATGCAAGATGGAGCCCAAAGTGGCTGGAATGCCTTGGAATTTCTAGAGCCACTATGATTGTGTTTTATTAATATTCTTAAAAAAGTACTTGAGAGTGCAAATTAGTTTGTACTAGTTGATATAAACATAGACTATATTAAGCTCAGAATTTTCTATTTTGGCCACATCAGCCAAATGAATGAAAAACACATTCTAGTTTGAGAAGTTGTACAGATCGACTGTAGGATCACAATTTATGATTTTTTGCGCACTGTCCAAGTATAGCATTTTATAAAAACACCATGTAAATATTTTATCCAGCACTACTTAACTATGGTTAACTGAAGGAAAATAATTCTTGTGGGTTGGGATGGGTGTGTGTGTGTCAGGCAAGCTGCCTAAGGAGGCATGATGCAAAGTATAACGTAGAGTGATTTTGAAAACTGCCTGCCTGATTGAGCAATGAAGGTGGAAAGAGATTAGTTTACAGGCACTTGCCCCAATTTCAACAGTTGAGAAGTGGAGATACCCCAATATAGGTTTTTAAGAAGCAGCACTGGTTGGCATATAAATCTCTAATTTTAAAAGGTAGGTATCTTAATAGGCAATTAATGGGGAAAAAAGAATGGCAGGGTTTTTTTTGTCTGCTTTCTTGCAAGTGGCTTTGATATATAGCTATGGGAACTCTCTTGGCTCCATTTTGCCTTACATTAATAGAAAAAGGCAGCTGATGTGTAAGCTTTGACTAGAATGTAGAAGCAAACTATGTTGCTATTTTCTAAGGTAGGGCATTTTTTTTTGTGTGAGTTAAATCTATGGGAATCCATGCTGACTCAAATTGTAAAGACATTAAGAAAAAATATTTTACTAGATCTTTCAAAATTTTCTAAAATTCTATGGATATTTTCCCCTACCAGAGATTTTTATTTTTTAATTTTTAATTATGTGAAGTTTGGGGACTGCTGTATGCCAAGAACAAAGAAAAAAATTGCAGGATATTTAATAATTGTGTTGCCTTAAGAGTTAAACCAGATGTTTGTTCCACTGATTGAATCATGTATAGTATATATATAAAACAGGAATTGGGCAAAAACTCAAACAGACTCTAGAGTTAACTTGTCTTTCCCAGTTCTGATCTAACGGTCCCAATTCTCTGAAGTTGGTATAGGTGACTTTTGTTATCTGCAATTCATTATTTATGGTTGGTAAATACAGATCAGATTTTATTATTTGCAAAAGGATTGAATAGCTGTAATCTTTGATACATTGTTCTATTTGGAAGATTTCTAGAGTATTGTTTTTAAATAGAGGGAGGTATTTAAGCGTGCACAAAATACTGAAGGGCTTTGTTCATGAATAAAGTACACTTCTTCAACGTATTATGCACAATTCTGTTATCAATGGCTGTTAGACTGGAATAGAACCACCACAAATAACAAGGGCTACCTACATTATATTTACATTTTATGGAAAACACCCTTGATATTAATATTTCTCTTGAAATGCAAATACTGCAAATTTTGCTAGAAAAAGAACAGAAAAAAAATCCTTGCTTACCATGGTTTGGATGCTGTTCAGGCTTCCTAATAATTATATTCTCATAATTAACATTAGCTTCATCCCAATTGATTTAAAGTACCTAATCAAGTTACAAAGCGGCTGATCTGGCACTTTACAATTTATAAATTAGAATTTAAAATAGTACTGAGCCTAATTCTTGTAGCTCCAAAGTATTTCAGCACCGGTTACTTTTCTTGATGAACCAAGAATGAAATGGTTTGTCATTAAATTCAGATACCTAGCATATTTGTTCTCCATTGTATATATAAAAAGTTGATATAAGGGAGGGTGCATATTAAGAAAAAGAAGCAGAATAATCATATTCCAGCGGTAGTATTAGAGCAATAGATGAGGTAGATTTAAACACACATAAGTGCTTCCTTAACTCATGCCAATAGCTGCCTTAGAAAAATCAAGTTCACTGTCCAAGACAAGCATGGGCAATGTTTTAATTAAGAACTGTAGGTTTGCATATTTAAATTGCTCATGTGCATATCATTCGTAAGAGTGAATGAATACAAAACTATAGCTGGCTTACACTGCAGTTAAGAACTCATCCTTTTTACTTTAACTTAGAGGTAAAACCCATTCTATTTAACTGGTCTTATTGTCTTGTACAATATATTTTGAGTTGCATATTCAAATGAGAAAAATCCCTATTCTGGAATTATAGTCTCGCTGCTGTTAATCTTGAATTGGTCCCTAAATATCAAAGAACTTTGAAATAATAAGCTGAAAGCTAGTGCTTCCCAATTGGGCAGTTGAATTCAAAAAGCTTCTTACAATATGTACACTGAAGGGTTTGGCTGCATTTGTTCCTCTGGTTTCCATATGCATGTCTTGAGTTTGGAACTGAAAATGATTGAATTCAACATTTTCTCCTCAATGGCTATCTGCAGGGCTCAGCAAATATTCTTCATAAACAGGATAACAGATTATTCGAAGTACTATTACTTTATGGATGTTCTTGCCCTTCATTTCTCAAAAAATATCTCAGATTCTCTGAAAGAGGCCATTAACACTTTCCTCCCAAAATGTCCTAGAATAGATATAGGAAGAACCGTTCAAGGCACTGATGCTGAAAGAATTGAAGCATGGGGAATTTTCTTAATATTCCTAAAGGCTACATTAGTAGCTATATTAACAAATTAATTTATCTCCTATTCAATGACAATTTTGAAGGTGTTGAATTCAGTTTGATAATTAAGAACCAACTCCACTTCTTTCTCTTTGAAAACTAGAAGTAAATTGAAACATTTTTCTACCAAAACACATATACAAGAAATGTGACACTAAATGTTGATAAGCTCCCTCCCTCTCCATCAAGACCAGAATTTAACTTAAGAGCCAACAATATTAAGACTTTTGCTGTTTTTCCCCCCTTTGCTGTATTTCCAGTGCATTCACTAATAATCTCTGGTGCCCTCTGTACAATTGTTAATATACAGCCTACATTCTGTGCCACAGGAAAACAACTACTGTAACTAGTTTATTATTTAATTAGAATGGAAAAAAGCAAAAAATATCTCCCTCTCCCTCCACAAAAAAGCAAACCCAGTCTTCTACTTTGGGAAACTTTTCATACAGCCTTCATAGTATGACACTTATAGATGCATAGGGATTTTTAGAAAAGATGGAGGAAACATCAACAAATAAATAAATATAGTAGCCAATCTTAAATGCATCCATGGTTAACTTTTAGACTTGATCAACAACAGACTTGCTTCGAGGCAGTCTTCCTAAGAAATCTTGAGCTACAGGAAAAAGGTACTGACCGAACTGGGTGCCAATCTGGCTGATAAGAGGAATAAAAGCTGATATATTATTCTGATAAGAAATGGATGCCGTTCATTTAAAAATATGTGTAAGATGGGAAAAGAAGTGCAGATCAAGCGCTGGTCCCATCCTCTTCAATAACTCTGTTCATGCTGGTGCCATGAGTTATGTGAGTTACTGGATTTCCACTGAGGTCTCTGGTACTACTGTGACGTGACTGATCATTGAGCCGATGGGAACTGCTATGCCTGGAGTGGTCAGTCAATCGGGACATACTGCCATGAGGTAGTCGATCTTCAATTCCACGGTAACTGCAGGGGGTATATCTAATTCATAAAGACTTATCTGTTTTAGTAATACAGATACATGTGCATTGAAAATATTCCAATTATCTCCCAAGTATATAAATTAGATAAGCAAAATTTAGTTGTGCTGCAGTTTAATCCAAACATTTTCATTTGTAGGACTATCAGTTTTCAAAAAATACTTGTAACATATTTTATTACTTGTATATAATATTGGTTCCACTTTTAAGCATACTTACTTTATATTCACAGAGGGACAAGTTAACCATGGATAATCTGACTATAAGAAAGTTGCTGGATGCGGCCAAATACTTATTTAGGTCACTGTTCAATCATCTATCAGATGTGTCATATAAGCCTATAATAAGAATATAAGGGCAGCAGTTTTTCCTAACTTCTGCTTTCTAACAAAGGAATGCTAATCTTACTCTGAATATAGCATAGCCATGAGAACTGATGATCACTGATAATCATATTTTCCATGAATTCTGTTTCTAGTAATTTTTTTATAATTTTGAAAATAACAATAGCTCCCATGTATAGTGATTATTCAAATAAATCTGAATGACTGCTCAAAGAACTCTGGGAGAATGGGTGTCAGGGAAACCTCATGGGCACAAGGTTTCAAAGCATGAGTGTCATAACAGGAAATTAGGGTCTGGATTCTCATGGGGACATAACTGACATCTTTCCCCTGCATGCATGCATGAACAAGGAAAATGCTACTTGGAGGAGATAGTCCCTAAGGTACTCTGGAGCCAAGTCATATGGAGCTTTAACAGCCAAACCAGCACTTTGAATTAGACCAGAAGCATATTGGCAGCTGCTGCAGTAACCCCAAGAACTGGTATAAAACCAACATAGTAGCACTTATCTGCTAGCAGCCTGGTCACTGCATTTTGTACCAATTAAAGCTTTTGAATCATTTTCAAAGACTATCTCATATAAAACATGCTATAATAATTAATTCTGTGGTGACTAGCACATGACTCGCTGTTGTCAGAATAGCTTGGTATATTTCAGCTGATTTCAGCTGAGTGAATATCTTTCTGGTCATGCATTCCACCTATGATAACCAGCTCCTTTAGAAGGGCTACACCACCCATATTTGGAGATGGAACCATCATGCAAACATTTCTGGACAAATACCAACTCTAGCTTTGTTTCTATCTTTCTAAAGATAGCGTTAAAATTATTACTACATTTCCAATTCATTCTGGGGCACAATGTAAAGTTGAGAATCATCCGTATATTGAGAAACTAACAGTTGATCTCTTCTAGCAACTTCTTATAGATGTTAAAAGAAGACTGGAAGAGAAGGGCCAAATAGTAACCCATGCTACAGCACATATCAGGTCAACAGCTCCTCCCCCAGCAATACTGAATTAATCTTCAACCCTCAATCCTTATAGACAGTTCAATAAGATTCCATGATTAGTCTAATAGAACTAAGAGAGCCTCCTTTAAGGTTCCAACACAGAGTAACAATGCTCTCTATTATTTGTCTGGGCCTGAGCCTAACTAAAAAGGATCTAAATATCCATTTCCTCTAGGCCCTTCGCAGCCAAAGGAAGAGATTAGAGACAGGATGATAGTTCACAGTACGATTAGATTGAGAAATGGCTTTTTCGAAATGCATTACTGACAGCCATTTTATTAACAGTCCATTCCACCTTTTCTCTACCTGGTTGCCCTCCAGAACTGTAGATTTCAATCTGCAATTCCAGAATTTTCTACATGAATTATGCTGGAAGGCATTCTACTGCTGTACAATTAGTTCATATTTAATAACCAACTGGGTAGGATATTTTTATATCATCTATCATCTATCAATTTAGATCATCCATCCATCCATCCACCTACCTACCTACCTATCTCGCACTCTGGAATGGTTATAAAATGCTCTAGACATGATTGCCCTCATTAATTAGTTATATATCACTGAATATATTAAGAATGGAATTGCTAAGAATTAGAGCATTTGACTTCCTAATTTGTACTGAATTTCTCTAAATGTGGAGATCTTTTAACAGAAGCTTAACCAAAAATTGACTTCCTCAAATGATATGCTCTAAATATGTTTCAGACATACACAATGAACTTACATTAGGAATATACTAGGTTAGGGAAAGACAGCTTAAGCCCTAGAAAACAACTTGTTAAATTTTATTTCAAATTAGCTTATAGTAGGTAGAAGGAAGAACAACTGCATAACACTGTTATCATTAGGAATCTTGACTCATTTCCCTTGAATTCATACTGCCCTGGCTTTGATAAGAATTTATACTCTGCTTATGCATTTACAGTATAAAATTTTAATTTCTCACCTGCCATCTCGTGATCTATGCAAGCTGCCATGGTAGCTACTAACTTTGCTATGCACACTGCCTGCTTTGCTTCGTTGGTCATCCATCATAGCCAATTGTGTAGAGGAGGCATGAGTAGAAGTCCCTTGGGTGGAAGTCCCTCTGGATTTGCGAATTATGGGTGTATTTGGATCTCTCAAGAGAGACTGAGCAAAGTCGGGTTCCTGAAGTACTTGCCGGCTCTCATTAACAACCCTGGTAAATATCAATCAGTTTAACCCCAAGAGACAAATGGAAGCAGCAGCATGTAGAAAAAACTAGGCAACAAAAAGCTGTGACTATACTGCATGAATTCAAAAGTGCATATTTCTGTTATATCTGTATCATTCAAAATTAAGACAATGCATGACAGACAGGTTGAAAATGGTTAAAAATTACCACTACAATTACAACAGTTGCATTGTATCATTCCCAGAATATTGCAACCACTAAACAGATATAAGCTATTATGTCCTTGGGCACAATTTGGTCATTCCACGTGGCTGCCGTATACTAGCTGCCATCTAACCAATATAATAAGCTTTGGGGAGGAATAGTATTATGGGGCCTTTAATTCTATTTGACAAATTGGTCCTGGGAAGTAATGCAAACACAAGTTTGCTTTGTAACATTATTACAGGGCTAGCATATTGCCCCCAACGATTTGGGTCCTCATTTTACCAACCTTGGAAGGATGGGAGGCCGAGTCAACCTCAAGCCCATTAAGATCGAACTCCAGATTGTGGGCAGAGTTAGCCTGCAATATTGCATTCAGTACTGCAATACTGCGCCACCATGGATTTATTGCACATGCTATTAACATTTATAGTTCATAAAATTGCCAAGGAAAGTCACCTTTAGTTTTGGAATGCAATATCATCAATATATGGCAATCTGACCTGTTCTTTTTACCCATAAATCTGAAACAGATGATTTTGGAACTGGGGAGGGGAAACAAGCTGAAAACTCAGGAACTAAAATCAATGGAAAACGTATTTCCCGGGCAGAAGGATTCAACTAATGGGGTAGAGTTGTGTACCTCCTAAAATCAAGTTTATAGTTAGAAGGTATTTCTGGATTAATTTTTAATTCTGAAAGCACAAGTAGTGGAAGTAGGCAGGTATGACATTTATGGACTTTGGCTTACCATATCAACTAGAAAAGGCAGATTTGGCTTCTCATATATTTCAACCTTCCCCACCTTCCAAGTATATGGACTTCAACTCACTCTTTTTTCCTGCGCCCATGAAAAAAGCTGGCCCATTCAAAGCAAGTCTTTTTACTTCCAACCCAGAAGACTGATGGGATTCCCACTATGAGTGCCATCAAATATTTCATAAGGAAGAGGATCAAGTCCGGTCGACTCATCTGGGTAACCTGTAAAAAAGAGGCAAGTATAACAAGTAGACAAAGGGCTGCACACCTACAATTCCAGGTATTAAGTCATCTAAAAATAATTACTACAGACCCAAGTGTACTAAAACTTTTTCCTTTATTATCCAAAACTGCTTATCAGAGTCCTTTTTATCCAAATGTAGATAAATCACTTTAAGTCAATTTAAATGCCCCTGTTGTGATTGGGTAATAGGTTCATGTGTCACTACCGAAAGAAAATCGTTGGCAATAGCACCATATACAACTTCATCCCTAGAACCCCTGCATGCGAGACATAAGAAAAAGGGTTGTTTTCTTGAAATAGTGTTCCCAATACCTTCATTTTTAATTTGTACAATTAATTTAGCAATCATTGTGGGATTGAGAATGTTATTAAATTAGTGAGGAAAAGGCAGTTTTTTATATGATTCTATCTTATTTGCAAGCTTCTCATTTATATGAATTATTTTTGTGCTTGAGCAATATTTGGTAAATATTATTCCTCTTCTTGAAGTAGAGGGAGCTGGACTGCCTGCACGTAGAAATCTGGAGGCTTTTTCAAACTTTCAATTTTGTCAATGTTGTCTGAATCGCTTATGGTTCCAAGACAATGTGGTATTGAAGACTAATATCTTCAATACCACATTGTCTTGGAAGGGCATTAAGAAATGGTTAGTCAGTGAAGTGACTATTGACCCTCGTTGACACTTCATTTAAAAATGAAGTGCTATAGTTTGACTATTTTTGCAATTGGTACTGTACAATGTGTAAGAGACAAACATTCTGTATAGCCATTAAAAGCTAGGGCTATTTGTTGGATTTTTGATTTCTCAAATTTCAAATTGCAGCTGCTTTCTTTAGCCCCTTATCAATAATTTAAATGACATAATAGGATAGACCAGATGGTGAGAGATAGTGAACAACTGTAATCTGAGACTCTTTAAATATTTATGCCTAAAGAATAACTCTATATAGAAAAAAAATGTCTTTGGAGTCAAATAGTCCCTAATTTAGAATATGATGCTCCATATAAAGAGAAAAATAAACTGCTAGCCTAGGAAGCTTAATTCTCAATATAAAAAGTAAATCAGGACAAAAATTTACACAAAGCCATGGATGAGATCATCCAACGCCATCCTCATCTGCATGCAATATACCTTTCTGCCCCTGGTGACTTAAAACATGCTGTGATGTTCTATCCCAATGCCTGGAGGCCGTGGGAATGAGGAACAAGAGATTTCAGTTGAACCCTGCCAAGACTGAGTGCCTCTGGGTATTTGGACCCTTCAGTTCAGGGATTATGCCATCTTTCGACTCTATAGGTTTGCACTTGTGAGGCTCAGTCCAAGAATGACATAGAACAATCCAGTCAAAGTTCAGTTCTTTATTTCTTTATACGCAATAGACAGAATCTCACCAGGTTAAATCTTCACTACACTTACCCTCATGGACATACCCTGGCAGATTCTAGGAAGTGGCTATCCTAATTCTCTTCCTCTGTCTATTGCTGGGCCAGTAGGCTCTGCTTACGATCACTCTGCCCTGATCACCCCTCAAGTGGGCTACCAGAATCTCCTCTACATGGGGCTGCTGTTGAATAGCATTCAGAAGATGCAGAATGCAGCGGCACAGGAGTTATGTCTGCCCCTTAGAACAGCATGTTACATCCCTGCTCTTTTGAGTGGCATTAGTTGCCAGTTTACTTCTGGGTTCAATTCAAGGTGCTATTTTTGACCTTTAAAGACTTTCATGGCATGGGGCTGGGTTATCTGAGGGATCACTTTCTCCCAGTTATATCTGCCCATTTCATCTGGTCTGCAGAACAGATATGCTGTGGAACCCATCTGTGAAAGAGTTTCATCTGGCAGGACCCAAGAGACATGCCTTTTTTTGCCATGGCACCCACTCTGCAAAACATCATCCCCCCCCCCCCCCATAAGGTGAGACTGGCCCCATTATCTTATTGTTAATAAAACTATTGACATCTTTTAATGGCAGTTTTTAACATTTTGATTTTTATTGTTTTTATTGAAAGCTGCCTACTGTCACTTCATTGTGAGATGGATGGTTATATATATGTCATAAATTTAAAAAAATCCTCAGAATTGTCATTAACCTATGTGCTGTTCCACATAGTTAAAAGGAGTATGCCCAAGAACCACCACAGAACTAGTGATGGGAAACATAAAATAGGCCAATATTATCTACATTTCAAGCAAGACAGATACTGGGTTTTTAAGCACTATCCTAAGCCACAGTGTGGTTTCTTTGGTTTTGGCCTAGAGTTCTAGTCCCACTTTAGGCATGAAAGTCAGCTGGGTGATTTTGGGCCAACCACTCTCTTTCAGCCCAAAACACCTCACAGGGTGGTTGTTGTGGGGAAAATAGGGAGAGAAAGAAGGAGCTGCCTTGAGTTATTTATAAAAATAAAGGAGAAATATTAAACAAACAAACAAAACAATGTGCCATTAAGTTTAAGTCCAATATTTGAGGGGCTGCCACACAGAGGAAGGGGTCAAGCTATTTTCTAAGGCACCCAAATGCCAGACAAGGAATAATGGATGGAAATTGATCAAGGAGAGATTCAAGCTAGAAATAAGGAGAAATTTTCTGACAGTGAGAACAATCAACCCATGGAAGAGAAGTCGCCTTCAGAAGTTGTGGGAGCTTCATTACTGGAGGTTTTCAAGAAGAAATTCAACTGCCATTTGTCAGAAATGGTGTAGGGTCTTGCTTGGGTGGGGGGTTGGACTAAATGACCTACAAGGTCCCTTCCAACTTTGTTAATCTGTAATCAGTTGTTTCCAACTACTACTGGTAGCAATCACATAGATAGAGTACTATTGCTTGAATATAATTTCTTTGGATAGTATCAAAGGTATTTCTGACACATTTTTTTCTTCAAATTCCAGCCACAAAAGACTATAGCATCATAATAATCAATTTATTACATTGGAATACCAAACTAGAAGAGGAGGTTGACATGTTTTTTGCTCAAGATTAATGTAAAATTGACAGAACGTGCAAGTACCGGGTTCGCTTTAAGATTCTGGTAATGACCTTTAAAGCGACCCATGGCATTGGTCCAGGATACCTGCAGGAC
>JANHFL010003181.1:14475-27621 GCA_032468155.1 Oxyrhabdium leporinum | reverse complement strand
TTTAAGAAGAGACTGGACAGCAACTTGTCTGGAATGGTATAGGTTTTCCTGCTTGAGCAGGGGGTTGGACTAGAAGACCTCCAAAGTCTTTTCCAACTCTGTTATTGTTAGGTAAAAAGTACAAGTATAATGGACATCCACAGAATAAAGCATTATTTCTTGTGGCATTTAGATGCTAGGGGAAAAAAGCCAGGCAATAAAATACATTGAGTCAAGTGGAACACTGAGACTGACTTTGAAAGGAAAGAGAAATAATGGGGAAAGGATTACTTTGCCTTTATGAAAAGCAAGAATGGGAAAATTTATTTTAAAACATACAAATCTATTCTTGATAAGCCAATGTCACAGGAAACAAAAATGTGATTTTCAAGGATATGAGATTAAGTGGAAGAGTAAGTTTAAATGGGTTTAAAGAGTACAACAGAGAGAAGGTGACAGAGGCTCCAGACCAGAAATGACAGGACTGAGTTAGACCTTTCTTGAAATGCTTTATTAGTGAGCTACAAAATAAAAAAAGTATCTTCCAACAAAGAGAAAAAAGGAGGAGATGGCTGTAATATATACTGTCACCAAAGAGAGAATCAAGCCTCATTGCTTTAAATGAGGGGAAAAGATTAAAACATGATGGAGCTGATATTACAAGGGACTGAATTACTGTTTCTCAGCAGGGGATTTCTATTTAGCTGCAGAGGAAGCCCTTGTGGAAGACATAAGACAAATCGACATAAGCTCCTTTGCCTCATACCAGAGAGGTTGTAGGAATCAAATTCTCCAAGCACTTGCTTGTTGTTCCATGATGCAAAAACACTGATCTTGGAGTTGCCCTAACAAGAATGGATGAAGGCCATTGTCAATGGTTGCAGTTTCTATTCATAAAAAGCTATTCTGGTATGGCTAAGGTGATCAGCAGGGATGCTGTCACTTCCAAGCATAACATTTGCCAGGACAAAGATGAATTGATAGGTGCTAAATCTCTAACAAACACAAAAAATGCCAGACTTATGCCACCTTATATGTTGATGTAGACCACTGTGGATATAATTTGAGATAGCTTTGCAAGGCTGGGAATACCTTCTATACCAGGGGTGTCAAACTGGCGGCCTGCAGACTGGATGCATCACGCGCAGGCCACGCCCACCCCAGCTCTGCAAAGGGAAAAATGTTGTGAAATGTCATGTGATGGCAATGTGACACCGTGAGTCTGACACCCGTGATCTAGGACAGAACTGAGCAGAGGAGCTACCTTACGTTTGACCTCAGAAAAGCGGAACTGAGTATAAGTAGACATTGTTTAGTGACTTCCTCAAAGAATAATTATTTGCAGTTATATGTTGATGAAAAAGTAACTTTGCAACCAATGCCCTCATTTACAATCTTCAGTGACATTTGCCATTATAGTCAGTATGCACTGTCCCATGCGCAAAGCCATTTCTCTCTCTCTCTCTCTCTCTCTCTCTCGCCCCCACCCCCCAAGCAAAGATTACCTAAACAAACTATCTCTTCCTGAGCTGCTTTTCTGCACTGCACAGGGCATCCCTAAGTACTAAAGGCAAGTTAAGAAACTCAGCAGAGACCTTAATTAGTTGAGTAGAATCCTCTCTGCTGCCTGATGATGACAAGACCATAATCAGTTTCACACTAACGTATTTTGTTTGTTTGTAAGCAGCTGGTGACTGGCAGCCAGAGTACTAGGCAAACTGATGCTAGCATATTCCTTTTGATGTGCATTCCCCATTGTGTGCCTGCTTACTCTCTTATAATCCCTTCCTCTTCAACAAATGTAAGTAGAAACAATTCTCTTCTTGCTAATTATCCCAGTACCAGAGTGAGCATTTCAAAGGGTGGGGAGTGGGGAAAAGGGGCTATAAGAATTGCCCTTTTACTTGGCTTCCTTGTGAGTGGAGTTCCAGAAATCTTCCCTGCTGTTTTGGCTCACCCAGCTATTTGGGGTTGTATCCTTTTGATGCTGCTTCATGACTGCTTTGCTTAATGTCTGAGTTGCTGGTCCCAATTGTGGTTGCTAAACAAGGAGTACCTGTAAATCTGAAAAGCCTCCAAAGATGGAGGCTTTTCGCTTGGGCAAAAAGAGGCGCCAGAAGCCTCCAGCCGCCACCTCTTTGCCGTCGCTAGAAGCCTCCAGCCGCCATTCCCGGCTCCGTTCTGGCTGGCAAAGAGGTGATGGCTGCAGGCCCTTCGTGCCGGCAAAAAGCGGCGCCAGAAGCCTCCAGCCACCATATCTTTGCCTTCTTTTTTTCCGACTAACCTTTTGCCTGCATTCGGCAGTCAGTCAGCATCGCCCTCTCTACAGCATAGGTTATTATGACTGGGTGGGCGTGGTCAACTTGATGTCACTCACAGCAAGGTGCCACCGCCCCACCTTGCTGTGAGTGACATTGAGTTGGCCATGGCCACTCAGTCACATGACCCCCCCACCAAACCACACCCATAGAGCTGGTGGTGAAGACCTTACTCTTCCGACAAGCCTTTCCTGACTGAGTGGTTTTTAAATGGGTTTTAAAAATTTTACGGGTTAATTTTAAAATGGTTTTAAGAGACTTTTAAATGTAAACCGCCCCGAGTCCTTGGAATGGGGCGGTATATAAATTTAATAAATGAATGAATGAATGAAATGAATGAAGTAAAATATGCTGTTTATGGTTGGAGACCAGAATGCCAAAGTTGGAAATCTATCACACATAACCTTTTTTTTTTTTCAAATATGAGCTAGTGAGATACACACAAAAGAAAGCACTATTATTTACCATCTTATAACAGCAGTTTATCAGCTTAAAAGAAATGGCATTTAATAGCAAAGCAGTTGCAATTCATTCCTTCTGAATCAGCTCTATTCACGATACTATAATAAAGACTGCTTCAGTAAACCATCCTCTCCATTTCATACTGGTATGTAATTCCCTCAACCATCTAATAGTCATGTGGCTTGTTCAGTGTATACTTCTGATCATTTTTCATGTTTGGCAAATGCTTAGATGTATATCTTTACACTGTAAACCTATAAACAAGTACTGTATGAATTCTATATGGATATGCTTAGTGCCCCCATTTCTTAACTGAATGACTTTTTATTTCAGGGCATTTAAAGTAATACAAATATTTTTTTAAAAAAATACTGAATGATTCTATTTTCTCTGAAGATCACACCTTCTAAAAATTCACATTCAGGTTCACAATTTCAATTTTCAGTTTTTCTGCTGAGTCCTATTTCTAGCCATCTAATTATGCCAGGTAATGTTTTTACTTGATGAATATATTGCAGGAGACTGGTACCAAAGTTATAGAAAAAACAGCATGCTTTCTGCCTTGACACAAAAGGAATTGACCATACGATAATGATTTAAGAGATAGGCTCACTTACCTGATAAGGGCAAGGTATGTGATACTCCTTGCACCTTTCTTGAATCCATGTTGTCTCCCACACACTTCGGTAAGCTTGCTCATAGAAATAGCAGCCAATGACAACCAAGAGTGGCACAAGATACAGTACACTGAAGACACCAATCCGAATCATAAATTTCACCAACTTGTCCTGGTTTTCCTTCTCTAAGGGAATTTCAATACGAACTCGATTTAAAGAAATGATGCCAGCAAGTAGCAAAGAAACTCCAACCATCACATACAGGCATAGAGGAGCAAGAACAAAGTATCTCAAGGCATCTACATCATAAAGGCCAACAAAGCATACGCCACTGATGTTATCACCTTCTATTTTATTCATAGCTAGGAGAATGATGGTAAGGGTTCCAGGGATGCCCCATGCACTAGCATGGAAGAGGAGGGCTTTCTTCTCAATGGCTTCACTACCCCATTTTGGGACAGCTGCCAAAAACCAAGTGATGGTAAGAATCACCCACCAAACGCTCCCAGCCATGGTAAAGAAATACAATACCATGAAAAGCATGGTGCATGCTTTATTGTGAGAGCCCTGTGTCACTGTGGAAGCCTTGTAAGTGGCAGGGCCGGAAGCATTGCAGGCAACCCGGTCCTCTAGCAAAAAGCCAATGAAGAAAATGAGGGACACCATCATGTAACAAACAGCATAGAAGATTATGGGTCTTTCTGGATAGCGAAATCTTGTGACATCAATCAGGAAAGTCAAGAAAGTGAACAAGGTAGCAGAAAGGCAGACAATGGAGATCACACCAATGAAGTATCGTGCGAAAGAAAGTTCTTCTTGTCTAAAGTACATATTTGGACAAGGAGGGGAGCAGTCCCGTACCCGCAGGAATGTGTAGCCCAGATCGGGGTCTATTTTCAGTTCTCGAGGGCACCAAAAACCATAGTCTCTTTGCACTTCCACTGTTGCCTTTTCTGTTGATTCCCCAACTACATTGAGGTCAATGGGACGAGGGTAAGGCTCATCACAGTCTGGGAACCTAGAACAAGACCAAAGGACTTGTAACAATTTTTAAATATAAGCAAGCATTTCTGCCTGTTCTGGTTCTTTTCAGAATAATTGATTTGAAGGAATAGTTAAGGGGAAATAAAATTGAATTATAGGATTCTATGGATAGAAATCAAATTCTTATACAAATTTTAGTTTAATAATTTCATATATCAGTACCAGCTTCTTTTCAGAGGCTTGTAGCTGAAGATTTGCCTGATTTCATGTTAGATATGATATTTAGTCAACTGCTTTTATCCTGTAAATAATCTAAGAGATTTTTGTAGCTAAAAACAATCAACCAACCATCTTAAAACATTTAAATGAATAATAGAAAAAGGCTACTGCTTTGTGTGTATATTTTTGTGGCCAGGTATGGCTTTGGAATTTGCCATGTCTCTTGCAGTTTTTACTGTCTTCAATCAATTTTAGAGTACAAATGCTTCAAAAACAAATCTGGAATCCTTGCCTTATACAATCTGCATCACAGGGTCCTTTAGCCAAACACATTGTTATTAAAAGTCAGCATAATATATAAAATATCTGAAATACTATTTCTAACCAAGATATACTTTTCCTGATTAAGCATATAAATAACACAGATGCATTCCCATTCTTCTGCTCATGCATTTTTCATTCAGAATTTATTGCATCCTTTTTCAGTTTTGTCTTAGTACTTACACAACATTTTTCAACTCTACTAAATATTCTGCCCCATATTTTTTTCAGATTTTAATTCTGGAGTCTAACAACTGGACTGCAATAGTCTGTAGGCATGATTTCCCTCAGAGATTTGTACTGTGGAAATTACTTGTTTCTTTTCATTGAAATAAAGGCCAATGTAATTGGTTTCAAGTTTATACTTGACTTCTATCTGTCACTTACAAAAGCCAGAAGCGGCTTCTATGCAAGTGGTACCCCTATGTAGAAGCTGCTTTCTGTTTTGACAAAGGCAAGCTGGCAGTGTCCTCCAAAAGCATTCACCAGAGCTTGTGATAAGTTTTCTAAAGAAACTGTGCTTAGGATGGGCTATAAAACATGGCAAAGCCATTTTTCTAACTCCATGATTGATTAAAAACTAATGCAAAACTTTTCAAGTATGAAAATATAGATTTGAATATAAATAAGAGCAGGGAGCTCAGGACTGGTTTCATTCCCAAGAAAATATCACGGGCGTATGACATGTTGTCTGAAAATACATCTTGAAAAAACATTACATAGCAGGCAATTTTAATGTAATAGTAATTTTAAGTAGTAATTTTAATAAACACAAATCCTGAGGATTCACTCACCTGTTGCATTCCATGTCTTCAGGCCAAGACACACCAAACATCTCCATGAGCTTTGAACATTCACTATATGCTCGTTGACAAATTCTGCGACATGGGAGGGTGACTCTACCATATTCCATGCAAACGGGAGCATAGAGAGCACATAGGAATGGTCGAAAGTCTCGGGAACAATCAAGGTTTACCATAGGATGAAATGGCTATAAAAAGAAGTAAAAGTAAGTGGCTCTGGGCAAATATTTCAACAAACAAATTCTATATTGTGTACTGTGATTTTTCAGAATCCTTACACAGTTCTGGGAAAACAGGTAAAATAATATACATATCAGACCCCCACCCCAAAAAAGCAGGAAAGTTCTAAAAAAAAGTTCGAGAACAATAGCTCTTTTTTACTGTGCTATTTCTGACTAATATATCTCTATGTAACTTGTGATATAAAGCTGAATGCTGCCCATCTGCCAAGAGCATGATACACCCTCTCTCAATCTGTTATACAATAAATTATACAATAGTTATATAAGATGATTTATAAATTAATCAATTCCATGATGCCTACTATATATTACTGTTGATCTGCATTGTAATACATAAGTAATATAATAGGCTTTCCTGAGATACATTGATAAAGCATACCAACCAGACAAGAAAATGCTACACACTCAGACACAAACCTCCTTTTGTTGGTGTGTGTGTGTGTGTGTGTGTGTACTTCTTACATTTTGGTCAGTACTGGATTTATACTCCCAACCATTCAGTCAAAATTAACTGAAATGTTACACCTAAAATATTGGAAATTTAAAATATCAGCTTACTCTAGGTAGAAAATATTTTAATATAAGTACAAAGGATTCTACTGTTCTTTGGCAATGTAATATATGTATTAAACCAGAATTCATGTTCAGGTTAAGAATTCTTTAGAAAACAGTCAAATATTAAATGTTTAGATAGCGTATTCAGCCCAGTATCATATTTTTACGTAGAGAACAGAGAAAAGAGGTGGAGAATAGTAAAAGGAAATCAAGGCAATAATACTCAGTTGAATATTGCTTGAAAAACAAATATGATACAGCTGCAGACATAGATGAAAAAATATTGTACTGATAATGGGTTAGAATATTGACCGAAATGATTAACAAAAAAATCCACTTGGTGGTGCTTGGACAAATAATTCCCTCTTAGTTTGGTCGTTTCAGAATTTTCAGGATGTATGTATTTAGAATAATTTGGAGGAAAGATGCAAATCAGATGTGAGGCAGTATCTCAATTTCATATCCAAATATTATTATACAACGTCTAGACATAAGAAGCACTGAAAGACAAGTTGTCAGCACTCCCAATGACAGCCAATATTCCCAGTGAATGTACATTATTAGAGTAATGCAAATTCTGAATAAGCAACTACCTATATGCAGAAAATCATTTTATCAGTCTTTTACTCCTTCTATACTTTAAATGAGGATTTAGAAAAAGGATTAAATCAAATGACCAGATTTTAACTTGAAGTCAAAAGCGATATATTATAAACTAAAATTTCAGAAATTATTACAGTACAGAATCCTTACAGAAGCAGCATGGGTCGACAATAGCTTGCAGTTTAATGCCGGAAGAGGATAAAAAATATGAAATATTAGAAGACAAGGGAGAGAGAAAAAAGGAATGTTTTAATAATACCCTTTTTTAGCTTGAAATTTAAGAAAAAATCATGCAAAGAAAGCATATATATAAAGGCATTTAGCAGCAAAAGGCTGCTTCTATAAGAGGGCAAAGGGAGCTTTATTCAAATAGTTTTTCTGTTTAAATTTTTAATTAGTATGCTCCATTATAATTAGTGTCAAGATAAGAGTTTATGTACTTCTTTGCTTTTTTAATAAAAATGAATTGTATTTCAATAGGATTCTTGCCTATGCTTATATTTATTTTAAACAGATTAGAGGGAATATTCATATTCTGAATTCCAGGAGCATGATATTCTACTTCCTTTACCCTTCCTCTAACAGACTAACTGTCAAAATATAGAGTTCAGAAAATACAACCTCCCACATTTCTTCAGCGCATAGTCAATTATATAATGTACAAAATATAAAGTAATTCAATTTTCTTATAATTCCTCTTGAATGTATGGCAACTGCTCATGCCTAGACTAGCAAAATTTCTCTCCTCCCTCCTTTGAATGGCATGTATTCTGAGCTTCAGTTGGAAGCTTCTTTGCAAAGTGAGAAACTAAACAGAAACTCAGTTTAACATTTGTTTTACTGTTGATCATGACATGAACAATTTAATTTCATCCAAATCAAGAAACAGAAAACATAAACAAGTTTATAACTGGAGAAAGTTCTTTTCTACTAACCAATTACTGAACCTTAAAACCTTCAAGTCTTCCTCCTTTATTTACATTCAAATTAATAAGGTTTGCATGTTCTATTCACAATCTGCCCCCTCCTTTCAGTGTTCCATATCTATTACCATGGGAACATTGCATTCATAGGATTTCAAACCTACCACAGGCCAAGCTTAGTCTGAAGTGTGAAAAGGGTAGAGTCAAAGGGTATAATTTGGCTCATGAGAATTGGAACACTAACCTTTGTCACACCACAAAAGGCTGGTAACCATAGGAACAGTTATCAAAGAAAAAGGATCTTGCTAGTAGACCCAGAGATATACAAGAGGCAAAGCTACCATGAAATATGCAATCGTGGCAAATACACACACAAATCATTTTTACTCTGATTTATCAGGGAGTTATGCTGGAGTAATAACTATTTGAAAACCCTGCATCTTCATTGAACAGATCTGCATGCTATGAAATAGCAAAACTGCCCTGAAATCTATGGTAACACTTAACACTTAGGTCCGGATATAACTACTTTTTTTCTGCCATTCTAATAACTCATTTGTTAGAGCTTTAAAGAGATTAATAACTAAGGAAAAATGTAGATGAGGCTTTTATTATAATATTAAATATTTTCACTGTGATTCCAGTTAATTTAAAAGTCCTCCACTGAAACTCCCACATTTTTACATTTCCATTGTAACAGGGAACGTTTTGGGATTTAGGGACATTCTGGATGCATATGTAAAACTTAGAAGAAAAGCAATAGAAAAGTATTTCTCCATTTCTCTGTTGAAATTCAGCATTATTTCTGAGAATCACAACATGATTCTTTAGCTGCAGAGTGAACTTGAACTGAAAAAATATAATACTTTTGGGGGGTATTTGTGGAGAGCTCTAATTTGTGGATTACTTAAAATAGCAGTGCAATTTCTCATGGTTTCCAATCAAATAATTATATTCTTATCCAGTTCTCCTACATTTTGAATTGGGCGTCTGGAAAGCCAGCAGCCCAGGTTCAAGCTCCGAGCACCACATGACGATGTGAGCTTCCCTCCTCACTTCAGCTCCTGCCAACCTAGCAGTTTGAAAGCATGCATAAATAGGTACCACTTTGGTGGGAAGGTAACAGTGTTCCATGACATCATTCTGGCCACTTGACCATGAAAATATCTTCAGACTGCACTGACTCAATAGCCTTGACACACCACCTCCTAGAATTGGCAACGACTAGCAGAATACAATCCACAGGGACTTTTTTTTTTACATTTTGAATTAATTCTAATACTAAAACATTTAATTCATTGAGCCTAACATTTAAATATAAAATTGCTTCAAAATGTATATTATTGAAATAAAATCTTCATATTTTATTTACTATCTTCCATTCAGCTTGCTGAGGGAGCTGGAAGGTGGAATAACAAGGTATCTCAAGGGCATCGAGTTCAGGAAGCTGATAGTAGCATAAGACAATCAAAAACCATGAGAAATGATTGAGGAAGGAACCAACTGTTCCAGAAATAATAAAAATACCACAAAACCCAAGCAGCAACAGAAGCAAAGCAACTGTATAACAGATTAACACACATTTCTAATAAAGGCAATATGCTTAGATCAGACCTGGGCATTTTATGGTCCATAGGTCACATCCGGCTATCCTTGTCTGGCCCACAGCAGTGGCAGGAGGAGGTAGGCCAGTGGGAGGCGGAGGGGCAGTGTGGTGGCAGTCGCCCTCCACACAGTCCCAGTTTTTCATGTGGCCCCTTGAGAAAATTAATTGCCCACCTCTGGCTTAGATGTAACTTTTTGGGGAGGGGGATAAATTAACAGTTCACAGTACTAACTGCAGATGGACAGCTCCTAGTCTGCTTATACAAACTGGATAGCTCAAATGGATTAATAAAATTGCAGCCCTAATATTTTATATAAAGAAGTCACAAAGCATCTTATCTTTCAAAAAGCAATTAGATGCTTTTCAGCCTCAAACACTCATTAAAATTTACGGTTCAGAAAGCTACAAAAATGGACAAGATGGAAAATAAACTGCAACCCTTTCAACATATGTAAATGTTTATCAGTCAAAGCTTAAGGAATTTAATTTAAAAAGTTACAAATAAATCTGAACCTTTGGGGGAAACATCTGTCTAAATTGCAAGATATAACAAGCAATCAAATTTTAATCTGTACTGGAATTATATATCATGTGGATTACTTTGGATTCAATATATACATTTGATCAATACTTTAATAAAAAGTAAAAAAGCTGTTTCAGAATAAATGAGGGTATACATGCCATACCTATCAGTACCTCCTTAGCAGGGCTGCACCTTTTTTTCTGAGCCTGCAGAAAATACAAGCCCAGGAGAAAATGCAGAAGAATTAAAGGGATGCTGATATGGGGTTGACAAAGTGCTTTAGAGGGAGTGTGGATAGTATTGTACAATTTTAACACCAGTCAATACTGACTGGTTGATATGAAATGACAATGCTATTGTGCCAAATCCTAGTACTTTCCTCTTGTAAAATCTCAAATTTCATAATGGCATTTCATTTTTAAGATGGATTAAGATTTTTGTTTTACAAAGAAGAGACTAAGCGTGGAAGGAAAATACATATTCTTCAGGCACACTTTCCCCGAAGTTTATATACTGCAAAGTCAAAAAAAAATCCATATCTTAGAAGAGTAGATGATAATATATTCTTTCAGAATGTTTATTTTTACTGTTTATAAATTGTGAATTTTGGGGGCATTTTTATAGAAAAATGCCATTTATAATTTTATATAATCTATATCTGAGTGTCTCATTTTGATCAAATGTAATAATTCACATAGTACTAGGTACCATGCATCACGTAATATAGGCCTGCATCCTTTAAAGATGAGGGCAAACAAGCCAAGTACAGTCATCAGCCTTCTACAGACGAAGTACCAAAAAATTTAGACAGATTCCAGTACTGTATTTTTCCACCTGGAAACAATTTCAGGTTAATTGAACATTCTTAAATTCTACTTCAGAGGGTCTTTTGAACTTCCAGAATTGATTCTGAGAGTACACAGGAGGAAGAGCAAAAGAAAATAGCACTGGAGGGCAGACATCATTTTACTAAAGTTAAATTATATCAGGATTCATGCCTAGAGCCAGAGATAAATCACAGATCTCCAGACTTGAAATTTTTAATTCAGCTCCTGTCTAGACTTGGCAGAAGATGCCCAAGCAGTACTTGGAAATATTGCTAAGAATAAAACCTTGAACATTACATTGGCTACTGCAAATCAAAGGAATCAGAGACTTTATATATTTACTCTACAGAATTTAAAATCTAGGCTTCTTCCAGCCATCTTTATAGATTAATATATATTTGGCAGATATTTGATAGCTTTGGGAAGTGGATGAGTTGTATTTACATAATCATTTTCTTTAGCTTGGAAACAGGTAGTTCTTGACTTACCGCTTACAGTTTATTACATTCATTTTGTATAGAAAGTGTGCTTATGGAATTGATCTACAACAGCTGTAGAAGGATATTAGAAAAAATAATAATAGATTCTCCCATTTCTCCTTCCTTTTTCGAAAAAGTGCAGATCTGATTAGTGAACTACAAAAAGGGTATGAGGCACTAGATATATCTTTATTTTCCTTTTGGTGTATCTCAATATGTTTTATTTTGTCTCTTTCAACATGTATAATGCTTCCCCTACATTCTTCCTCATCAGCACTTTCATCATCTTATAAGTTAACATCTCCAGAAGAATCTTTGCAGCCTCAATTACAACCCCCCCATGAAAATTTCAAAAAGTTTCATTCTAGTTGCAAATATATTCTTTGAAGAATATTTGTTTTGTAAAGATTACCAATAACATTATTAATTGCATGTGATCCACCAACGCACAGAATGTACTTGTTTAACACTATAATTCCTCAAGATCAAAACTGCTCATAAGCAGCTTACTGAAAGTAAATAAAGTTGGTTCAAGATCCATGGTTACTGCACTAATCCATGAGAGCCACTTTTATCCATGTTATATATTTTTATTTTAAAGAATTCTGATAACTTATAACATAAAAAGCAATTTAATATAATAATAACCTCTGGATCCAGAGAACATATAATCATGTGATGACCCACCATGAAGGTTTCATGCTTTGCAAATACCCCCAAATGGCAAAAAAGTAGTAAATACATTTAATTGTTCTGTTAATAATTCTGAAAAACTGTAGTGAAGATCTTGATTTATATTTTGAATGTAAATACTTACTTCCATTGCTAGAGCTGCTGTTTGTTGATCATAATGATTCAAAAGGTTGGGCATAAATGTTGTATTGTATGGAAGATCTTGGCACATCCTCAGGATTATGGGTTCACATGAGAATAGGCTGTGGCCACCACTGCATCTTGCTAGAACTGCCAAAAGCCAAAGATAATGGATCATCCAAATTACAGCCATTCTTCTGCAACAGTCATGAGGGTCTCCAAATTATTTATCAGACATTGCTGGATATTTCAACTTTTTATCTTAAAGTTCTTCAGAGACTGAATAACACTTCACGCTAATAGATTTTAGCATAGTCCAGTAGAATACTTTTATTTCCAAAATACTAATAAGATACTTTGTCTTGTTTTTTTCTTCCATACCACCATGCAAGTTGTACTGTATCATCATAACTTATTGTCTAACCGCATTCCCAAACAGACTCCATGTTGACAGCCTTTTTTCTTCTATCAATAATCTAAGGATAAGAACATAAATACCTTATTAAAGTTCAAAGTAGTACTGGACATAGATTAAAAAGACATAGGCTCAAGTTCATGGAGCACAGAGAGTGGCTTTGGAGCAATCATTTTTTGTAGCCCAATCTATGTCAACCCTGAAGCTGACCTGACCAAAGCCAATTTGCTGCTTCAGTGTTGCCACACTGGAGCTGATGGACAGGAAGGGGGGAATAGAGATAGCTGGGGTTTTGTAATCAAAACAAAATACTTTCTCTTGGGAACCGAAGACGTTCTCACATCTGGCCAGAAGGAGGAGGAGCGATGTTACCCGGCAGTCAGACAGCACTGTGATTGGACCATGTGACTGATTGTTTTGAGAAAGTGACAAACTTTTACTTTTAATTAGGTGAAAA
>JANHFL010003181.1:0-14287 GCA_032468155.1 Oxyrhabdium leporinum | reverse complement strand
AACTATATCAGAAAGTAAACCTCCCTTAATTCCCATACACTTTATTGTGGCAGCTTGCAGAGGCCTCGCAATTATGGCTTACAAAGCTGACAGCAAGAAGAACTGATGGTAGCTGGACCAAGACAATCATAGAATGGATCCCACTTGATAAAAAGCATCCATGAAAGAGAGCTAAAACAATATGGTGTCAACCCTGAAGCAGGCCTGACCGAAGTCATTTTGCTGCTTCAGTGTTGCCACACTGGAGCTGAGGGCAAGGGAGGGGGGAATAGAGATAGCTGGGGTTTTATAGCCCAAACAAAATACTTTCTCTTGGGAACCAAGGACATTCTCACACCTGGTCAGAGAAAGGGGGAGTGATGTTACCTGGCAACCGGACAAAGCCTCGATTGGACCACATGACTGATTGTTTGGGGAAAGTGAAAACCTTTCACTTTTAATCAGGTGAAAACTGCGGGAACCTTCAGAGTCGGTTTTCACCAGATCTGTGCCAATATGATATATCCAATAAAGCTATTCTTTGAGGAATCTACCTGCCTTGGGTCTATTACTTGGAACCCCGACAATCTACTCATACGATTGTCATGAGGATATAATTGGCATAAAGGCGAAAGATGTATACAATATGAGGAGAAACTTTGTAATTGATATAAAAGCCGTTGCATGTCTAACTGGTTAAGGCACTAGGTTAGAAATAAGAGACTGTGAGTTCAACTTCTGCCTTAGCCATGAAAGCCAGATGAATGACCTTGGATTTGTCTCTCTCTTTCAATCCAACCCACCTCACAGGGTTGTTTTTGTGGGGAAAATAGGATGTGGTCAATATGTTTGCCACACTGAGTTATTTGTAAAAATAATGAAGGTAGGATACAAATAAATAAATAGAGGTTCCTGTGTACACTGCTATCAACTTCTAAATAAATAGAAGATAGAAATGCAATAAATAAAATACTTCATTGCTTATTAGATGTATGCCAAATATATGAAAGATGCATTACTTGCAATAGTGCAATGATATCTCTAACACTATCAAACATTCGCCTATTCAAGGTCCTTGGGAAGCACTAAACAAAAATACCAAATCCGGTTTAAACATTGGGTTGACTATGAGAACAGTAATAAATAAAATCTCCTCCAAAGGAATAGTACTTCATCATAGTGGAAGGGCTTGGATGCTTTAGTGATGTCAAGGGCTATGTTGAACAGGTGCAACCAAATCAGCTGAAGAATCAGACTAAATCTATTCCAAAATTCCCCATTCAGTGCCGTGAGAATACATAATTTGAATTTCATGCTGGATCAACTGTTGCCCAGATTAGCAAAAGTCACATTGGATGCTATGGCTCCTAGGTATTCATTGACTAATGTGCTGTAAAGCTCAATTCCCCATGCTAGACAACTAGGTGTGAAGCTGACAGGCTACTGAAAGGCAATCAAAAACAAAGAATTTGGTCAAAGGAATAAAACTAGTCAATTGTGGAATATTTCTACCAATTGGAACCATTAAAATGCAGATTTCAAAAGTGAATGTACCAGCTTTGGAAAAAAAAACACATATTCATTTAGTAATTAATAATAGTTTATGGACCAAAAGTGTGTAATTCTGAAACACAAATTTTTTATCAATACTGAACTGGCAACAATTGAAAAATGAATTCAGATTTATTCAGAAGTATGAATAATACCAATTTGCAGAGTGAGCTACATACAGTAGAAAGTAAAGAGACTATTGATTTCAATGAAGAACAAGGAGAAAACGGCTAAAATGCTAAAGAACTGCAAATACTATCAGCTAATCAAGACGCAGTTGGGAATTCAAAGAGCAAATGAAAGAAGCCTAAAGAATATTTTTGGCAAAATTGAATCAAATTAACAAGAAGACTTTGGCTAAAACATTAAAAATATTAATGAAGCTGTTTCAATTGTGACCCAAATGAACCAGCTGATGTAATCTACATCTGATGTAACCATAGAAGAATGGGGGCTTAAAATATGAAGCAATGAAGTCATTAAGAAAAGAAAAGCTAAATGGAAAACATACTTAGATCTGGATAAAGAAAATGTGCATACCTTTGAGAAATTTGAAGAATTTGAGACAAGGAAACTAGAAAACAGCTAGTCCTCCTTATAGCTTACCCTAGGGGATATTTATGACCTGGATTCAAAGTTCTGAGGGTCTTACCCCTCCATGGTCACACGACTGTAATGTAGGGTGCTCAGCAACTGAATACCATTTACAGCCCTTTGCAGCATCCCATGGTCATGTGACCAAGTTTTATTATGACTTTGCCAAAAACAAACATTTACTTCTTCTTTTGGCAAACCGCATCCATTACAAACCATTGGTTTGCTTAACTACAGTGGCATTCACCTAACAACTACAACATTGCTTAACAAGTGCAATGATTTGCTTAAGGACCACAGAAAAAAGGTCATAAAATTGGATCGGTCATATGACTGACCCGCTTTATGACCATTAGACGTTTTGACAGTGATGGGTAGACTCCATTATGGTCATAACTCAAGGACTATCTGTAATAAGAAAAGCAAAACTACTGTGTGTGTGAAATACAACCTGGAGAGTAAAGGAATTGCAGAGGCTATAGAACAACTGAAACATAGCCATGGCTATTGCAGAGAAGATCAAACAATATGCCAATTGAATAATTCAATTCCAGCAGAATTTGTAGGTTAGAACAAATCAGCATAAATTCTACAAAACACAACCAAGATAACTTTATATAACCAAACACCATATTCTCATCATTTAGTTATGTTTCATGTTTCCCCTGTTTGTAGATTAATCTGTAGATTACCACACATAATAATAATTTCCTCCTTTGAAAGCAAATCTAAAAGTGGAAGAAACACAATGAAAGTACTAAACATAGAATTTTGAAGACAGGAGAAACATGAAACATAACTAATACTGATACAAATGTAGTATTTCTATCATATGGCATTAAATTCCATAATTTAATATGTGATACAATGCTTCCCTGTCCTGAATTCCTCATAATTCAGCTTTATTATAGGAATCCTAATACACACAGAGAGTACTTTCTGCAAATTCTGCACTGCTGGATATCTGAGATTTCAAATGAAAAACTGATTAAGAAGAAAAGGATACTTTTCTTCTTGAGGCTCGCTGCATTTTCAAAAACTATCTAGTAAGTCACCAGAAACCAAATGCCAGATTAAATGTTAGTTTTTATATTTGCATTTTTTTACATAACTTTGAATATAGGATGATGTGCTATGGTAATTATGTTTATCATGCTTAATAGTATTTTTTTCATTTAAAACAAAGCAACAGGTAATTATAAGTGTTTATAAAAATGATATGGCAAAAATATCGTTATTTACTATAGCTGGCAGGAAAACTAGGACCTCAGTCTGATAGATAAGATTTTGTTATTTTATAAGCATACAACTTTTATACCTAATCACATAAAGATGAATATTTAAAAAACTATAATGCTTTAACTGTAGCAATAAAAAACCAACGATTACGTTCAGGTGAGGTTCATGTTCAAACATAATTAGTACTGTTTAAACAGAAAATTAGTATTTATATATATATATAGTAAAGGTATGTATGGTGAAGGATTATTGTGCCAGTTTAGAATGTTGTTCAGTTATTAAATACTTATTGGCAAGGTTAGATAGTCTTTCCTTCTTTTTAGGAATCCTTATATCTAAGCTGTCTTGTACTGGACTTCTCTTAAACAGAGGCACTGTTACATAAAGTAATTATCTGTAAAGAACATATGTTTTTACTAATACAGTTATAAAAATTTAAAAATGACAAATATCCTCTCATAATGGCTTTAGCATTTTTCAGACTGCAGATATGGAATGGAATCTATGATTAGAACCTGAGTTCCTATAATCAGCCTGATATGGTAATATAATAATTCTCATATGATGCAAAAAGGGATTATTTAATCTACTATCCTATGATTTAGAGAAACCAAGAATGTTCTTACTTCCAACATTTCTTCATGGAAAGTGGTATTTAAGAGCAAAATGAATCTGGAATAGCAGATAATATTTACCATCATGGACAGTAGCCGTTAATAACAAGAATATAAAGTTTTATATATAGGTGAAAACAGCTGTATTACTTTTTGTGAATTTATTCAAGATAATGTACCAATCTGCCTTCTACCAATCACAGAAACATCCAAAAAAAAAAATCATAGTTAACAAAAGAGGAAGGTAACTTTAGTTTTCACTTTCTAGTTGCATTTACTTTCACCATCCCTTTCAAAACTCAATTTTACTTATGAAGGTTCTTTCCTCCAAAGGAAATAGTTTCTGCCTAGAAAACAAATCTGGCTTAAAAAGATGGCAGTTGGCACACTCAAACAGATTGGCAGGCAAATCTATATCAACTGTATAACAGTATGCCGAGTCTCAGTCTCAGTAAATAAAAGGGGCAGATGCAAATTTTAATCTGCTATTAAAACTTTATTATTTTCTAAACATATTTAATACCCCTTGAGATATTTAGGCCACAAATGTTAGAATAAAATTTCTGTAATTTACTATTATTTATATTCATTTTTCTGTAACAAAACTGCTTTTGTTATGTATGGCCATTGCATTTGGTTTTAAGATTATATCTTGGGAATCAATATACAGACTTCCATAAGAACAAGTGGGAACAAGTGATGAAACATGTATTACATCATCATAATGCAAATCAATTGAAATACTTCTTTACTCGGGTCCTATACCATGACACGAGTACACAACATCAGGGTTTGTGTCCTGATATGCACATATTTCATCAGTCAAGATATCTATGGCTACATTCCAAAAAGTGTATAGAATCAAGATAAAAATATAAGGTATTTTTTCCATTAAAACAAAATTAATATAATTATTTCCAGACCATTTAACAATGTTCATTTTTGTCATATTAAACATTTTGGCGATATTTCCTACAGGGTCTCTGGCAATTAAATTAAGTTTTCAGGCTTTACTGAGAGATTCAGCGTTTACGATCTTTAAAAACATACAACTAAGAAAATTTCATTTATTTATTTATATTTATTTACATAACTTAAGAGTCTGCTCATCTCCAAACAACTTTGTTTATGCTTCAAAAGCAAATAAATGAAATAAATAGGTGACAATAGTAAAAAAGACCCCCCAAATCACCCTGCCCAATAAATTATATGGTCTGACAGCTAAAATAAAACACTCCTACTTCAACTCCAACAGCATATCAGCTTTTTAATCTCATCACAATTTAAACTGTGTTGCCACTCTCATTTTACTCCATATACAACAAGCATGCACATAACAACTCAGTTTATATATGATAGTACAGATCATGTACCTACTCAGGAAAAAAACCTCAATATTTCTGCATATTACTGACATGATTAATATAATCACTAGCAATGATGTTATCTCTGGAATTTAGATGAAGATGCATTCTATCAGTTATTAGTGGTACAATGTTTAATGTTTCAATAGTAAACTGCTAGCTTTGAAAATTATTTCAGTGGCAATTTAAGTGTGAAAAAACAACTCCGTCACAAGTAGGAAAGAGAAATCAGATTCCTTAATTGTCAAATTAATCTATCCTAAGCTGTATGTACAAGAGGGATAGAATCAGGATCATATGAAGTGTTAGTACTGCTTTAAATGCTTTGGTAATACCATACTTGGAATATTGCATCCAGTTTTGATCACAATACCAAAAAGATATTCAAACTCTAGACAGAGTGCAGAGAAGAGCAACAAAGATGATTCAGGGACTGGAGACTAAAACATATGAAGAACAGTTGCAGGAACTGGGCATGTCTAGTCTAGTGAAAAGAAGAACTAGGACTGATATGATAACAGTCTTCCAATATGTAAGAGGCTGTCACAAAAAAGAGGGTCAACCTATTCTCCAAAGCACCTGAAAGCAGGACAACAATTGATGGAAACTTATCAAGGAAAGATGCAACCTAGAACTAATGAGAAATTTCCCAAGGTTGAGAACAGTTAATAAGGGGAACAGTTTGCCTCCAGAAGTTGTGAGTGCTCCAACATTGGAGATTTTTAAGAAGAGATTGGGTAGCCATTTGTCTGAAATAGTATATTATTTCTTGCTTGACCAGGGGATTGGACTAAAAGACCTCCAAGTTCCCTTCCAACTCTGTTATTATGGTTTGTTCTATTCTCATGGCTACTATCTTGTTTCTAAAAGAAAGCAGAAGCACAAAATTGAGCATAATCTCTTAAAGCACTAACAAAAATAGTTCAATGATTCCCATATCGTGGTCTCGTCAAATTATCAGTGGTTTGCAGAAGTCTACCAGATTGTCAACTACAGCTTCCCACCATGCTCAGTGCTAGTCAGGAACCTAAACCAAAGTCTGCTAACCATCTCAGTACCCACCTCCTATATTCTCTGCAAATTCAGCTAGTTCATGAAAATGAATCAGTGGCTGAAAAAAGGTTCATTGAAGCTTACAGGTGATAAACAAACACCAGAATTCACAAAACTGAGAACAGCAAATAGATCTCCAGTTACTGACTATGAGTCTGTAAGTGGATGCTGACTGCAACTGTGATCTCGCGTAATTAAAAAAATACAAATAGAAATACATAGATGAGTATCTTAATAAAGGACATAGTGTGGAGATCAACTTGCCCCTATCGTCTTAGTACTCAAGAGATTTCTACAGAAGATCATTCCATTATGTTTGTGTTAAAAATTAATATTATGACATTGGATATACAAAATAATCTAAAAGTGAAAAGGCAAACTTAATTTGGGGATTTTTTGATTGAAAATTTAGCTTAAAATAGCTTTTAAACAGGGAGGACAGGGAAGTATACACAAATGTAACTATAATATATATTATTCATCGAAAAATTGGTCTTCATTTTGCAGATGAAAATAGAGAAGGTGTTTTGTTTTAATTGGGAATCTATTTCCAAATATTTATTTAGGTGTCCACAACTGCCAAAAGTTTACAAAGTAGTGATTTAGGAATCTTTTATTGCATCATTGGGATAAAAACAATAATTCACATTAAATAACCTTTGCTTAGAGGGTTCTCCTACAATATCTTCCAAAAGACTATCTCATAAACTAAAAAAGGAAATTCACTCTATGCTATTATCTACTGAAATGGAAAACTTTCCCATACATGTTCCTTAGTACTCAATCAATGCCTTGTATGGCAGTCAGTAAAATTTAACTAGTACTTTTCTCCTTCTGCATTTAAACACTAATCTATCTCATTTTCTTTGCATATTTAATATTTTAGTTTTCCTATGAAAACTTGGCTTCTATCATTACTGGGAAGAAATTAAAGCCGGACAAAAGTGGCTATGTAAAATATATTTGTTGCTAGAATTATGGTGGGGACAATGAAGGAAGCATCTCTGCAGTATTAAGATATCATAAGAATAGGAAAATTGTTTTGTGGGGTCAGAGGATCCTCTCTACAATTTCTTTTCTAGCACCAGTAAGACTGAAAGGCAAACCACAGAAAAGGTTTCTTCATGCATTCCCCACCTTTCTTCCAGAGAAAGAGTAAAAAGCAAAGGGATTTTTGCATTTGTTTTTGCAACTCATTGTTTTTCTTTGTGCACTACTGATAATCTGGAGTATCAATTTCTCAATGGCAAGTTATTTTCCATCTGAAAAGGTTATTCTAAAGCAACTCTGACCCAGGATTACTTCTAGCTCCTGCAAAACACATCCTTGGTGAAAATAATTCAGCAGACATCCGTTCTTATTTCAGTGCCTACATGTGCCAGGCAAGATAGGAAATAAAAAAGAACTGTGTTTTCTTTAATTGCTTCCCTACCCACCCACCCAGAATGAGGTTCTATACAGGCAAGCTCAGTTATATTTGACCTTTAAATAAATATAACTTTTAAAATCTTATTCCACACATTTTGTGTTGTTTTTTTTTTTTACTTTGGTGGCCTAGGATCAGTCAGATGTAAAAAGCTTTAAGAAAATTATTGGTCACTTGAACAATAACGGTTATTTCATTATGTATGTAACTGCCCCCTCATATCCTGGGGGGGGGGGGGAACGAAAAATAACTGGGAAAACAAAGACCGAAATCCTCCATTAATCTTCCCATCTACAAAGATACAGCATAATCAGGTATGTACTCCATTTGTCTCGTCTTTCGGTGCCAAGCCCACTTTGACCTGAAGATGTGAGAGAACATGGGAGAGACAGAGAAGGGACGGGAGAGCGGCAGAGAAAGAGAGATACTTGCAGCCCTTTTAACTCCAACCTCCTCGGTCGCGCAAGGAGAGGCTGAGATCGCGTTTTTATTGTCCTAAGGGGCGAGCAAGAGAAGGCAACCCACCCTTGGTTGCCGAGGCGGAGGATGTTAGGCACTGTAGTCCAACACAAACGGCCTGGCTGGGGAGGGGGGAGAAACCGGTCTCCACACAAAAGAAGAAGAAAGCGGAGCGTTCACATTTCTTTTGGGGAGAAAATTTCCTACCGGCTGAGGAACGAGGAAGAGGAGGAGGATGAAAGACCCCCGTCCCTTTTCTCCGCCACCGTTTACTGTACCTGCCTCCGGCTCCTTTTCCTCCTCCTTCAGGTGCCTCCGAGACTCCAGGTCCATCGAGTACAATATGCCGGCGAACAACTTCCTCAACGGCCGCCGCCGCCGCGCCTTTTCTCCTCACACTCTGCCCCGCCCCCTCACGAGTCTTGAATGCAGGGGGGTGGGTGGGGGAAGAGTGTGTGTGTGTGTGTGTGTGTGAGAGAGAGAGAGAGAGAGAGAGAGACGAAGAAAGAAGCGAAAAAAGTAGCCAATGAAATCCTGATCCCTTGCCGCCACTCTCGCTTGGTTACTAGGTAGAACAAAAGAAGATGGGGGGGGGGGAAGACACTTTGCTTCGGATGGGTCTCTGCAACTAGGCAACGGTTTCCATGGAGAAGAGAATCAACTCGCAGACGGCGGTGGTGGAGGAAGGAGTGCTGTACAAGAAACTAGGCCGTTGTGTGGAGTGTGAATGGTGGGGGAGTTGTGGAAGAAGACAGCCACGTCCTTAATGGCCTTCTCGCCCTCGTCAATGGCGTTGCTGAAGCGTTAAAGATTCAAACAGAACAGGTGAGAGCTTGCGTGGTGGCAAGCCAGTCATCCAAATTGTGGTGCTGTTAGAAGAGAATATTTCTAGCTCAGAGTTGAGCCTTGGGTCCTTATGGGGTAAGTCATGTTGCCTAGTTTGGTAATGAAATGCCTGCAAGAAAACAAACGTACCAGCGCTCCAAGGACCCCACAGACGCACAGTTCCCTCTACACACCTTGACATATATGATAACAATTTTTAATTCAGTGCTGCTACATTTTTGTTTGCTTTGCTTTGAAATGATACCCTGTGTTTAAAAGGTGATTATTGCAGTGCCTGTTTTTATGTTGTGAAAATATGTATAATAAATTATTCATATTATCATTATTTTTCTTTGTAAGCTGCTTTGAACATGCTGCAAAGAAATATGAGATATCGAATAGAAAAAAGTAATTAGATTAGGACCTTGGGTTCAAGAGTTGTGATCTTGGAAGGCCTCTGTCATACATCTTTATCTATTTGACAGTGTCAGTGGGCAGGTGGATTAAAATCTGCTGCTCTGAATTCCTCAAAAAAAAAGGATGAAATACAAAATGAAGAGTGGGAGAATTACTTCTGAAACACATTTATAAATATTTAGGGTAGTCACTATTTAAAAGAAATCTTAATTATTAGTATTAGCAATATCAGGTTATTTTAAATAGTAGCCTTATTCATATATTTCTTACTAACATTGAAAAAAGGGTCAGCACACTACAGTATATCCTCCATTTTTTTAGTGTAAAACAAAATTGGGGAGGAATTTTTTATATACAAACTCATATATGAGAACTATCTCACTGGTCCTCAAATTTAAATTCAGTACAATACGCATTAAGTAACAAAAGATTGCAAGCATAGAGTTTTAACTATTTTCTTTTATTACACCTTCCAATTAGTAAAGAACACAATATTTTTAGAGCAAAAAGTACATTTTCTTTATTTGGAAGTAATCTAAATATGTTAGATGTCATCTAGAAAATGTTTTCCACCTTTTATTTCAGGAATTATGTTTCTAATCTATAGTAGTGTAACTGCTTGTGTAGAAAATGCTATTTTTACCGTTGTTAATTATGCTAACATATCATTGTTGACATATATGATTGCAATGAGATGTAGACCTCATTTTTTCTTTGTTGGAATCCCTACGAAGAGGAGGAACAATATAAATACAAATACCAACTTCAACAAATAATGACAATATATCCAAATTAATAGATATTTTCAAACTTGTTTTTACTTGTTTTCAGAGGCCTGACATAGGAGGTTAGAAACCAGGGCCAGAACATCCCTGCTGTCAACTTTCAAGGCCACTTTTATTGTCAATAGAAAACTGGCAACAGGTAGGCCTCACATGGTGCTGCATGAATTGGGCATGAGCCCAATCTTCAGTTTTAAAGCCAAAGTCATAACCTCTCAAAAGAGAGAACTTTTGTCTAGATTAAGAGATTTGTAATACTTGGATACTCCGTAAGAGAGAGCATATTTGTCTGTGACATCTACCAGTGGAATGGATTTCTCTCAAACATGCTTCAAACTGCTTTGCTGGGTTGAGAAACCTGTTGGAGCAGATTTGAAGGGACAGGGAAAGTTTCTGCTTCATTTATTCATGTTAATATTAAATATAGCCATCTTTAGCTTTCCCACATTAGATTCTGAAAGCTTAGATAACATAATAGCAATAGCAATAGCACTTAGACTTATATACCGCTTCACAGTGCTTTACAGCCCTCTGTAAGCGGTTTACAGAGTCAGCATGTTGCCCCCAGCAATCTGGGTCCCCATAAGCTTATAACTTCAAATATTCTCACTAAAGAAAAATCAGCAGTACAAAAAAAGACTAATAGATATATTAATGGATGCTCAGAAAACAAGTTGATCAAGTGTTTCAAGATTCTCCCTCAATATATATTTCCCATTAATGAAGGAATCAGTACCTTTCTTTCCATATATGATATATTCTGCAACATATACAGGAAAATTAAGTGCTGTTTTTTAAAAAAGATCCTCATATTTACGTAGATTTCCACAATCAAATAATTCTGAAGTTAAGTCCAGAAGTGAATTGAATTTAAGCTATTTCTTTCCAGAAAGAAAAATGTCTTTAATTTTCTATAAAGTTATTGATTTTTATAAACAAGCAGAGTTCCATTCTTCCACTGGAAATGTGAAAGATTAAACCCATATTTGCTTATACTGTAAATCATAACAATTTTTTTTAATTAAATTTTTAATTTGTGGATCAGGAAAAAAAATCATTGAATAGTATACAAGGTTTCATGAAATGACATGAAGACTGAAAGAATAGAGTAATCCCTGAAAATATAGAATTGCCAGTTGTATTTATTATGTGAGAGACTTGGTGTAGTGGTTAAGATACCAGTCTAGAAACTGGGAGACTGGGAGTTTTAGTTCCTCCTTAGGCAAAAACTGGGTATCTTTGGGCCAGTGTCTATCTTTCAACCTTAGAAAGGAGGAAATGGCAAACCAATTCTGAAAAACCATGCCAAGAAAACTGCAAGGAATTGTGCAGGTAGTCTCTGAGAATTGAACACGACTGAACATAAGGAAATATATATATTTATATATATCTCATGGACCAACTTTAGAAGGAAAGGACCAACTTTAGAAGGAAAGTCTGCTTAAATCATGCTTTATGTACAGTATACACAAGGTGGAATAAATTTGAATTAACTATAATTGAATTCTTTAGGGACTCTTACGTAAGGTAAAAAAATATTGTAGATACTACCAATCCTTTCAAGTCTTTATTACTTCATTAATGTTGTTAGAATCCAATGGCATCCAATTTAAACTCTGTCTTGTATAAAAGCCCTAAATTTATATGTTAAAGAACTTAGGGATTTAAATTTCAAAAGTATCAATAATACATAAAATAATATCTGACTATAAAATCAGCATTGTCTAAACTAATGTCTTGCACATATATAGATATTCCTAATAGCATAATGGAGCCCTAAATAACATAATTTTAATAGGAATTGAGAATTATCAGGTCAACACTTAATATAGTTTGAGGCAGCTTAGAATGTTACATTAGCTCAGTCTATGTGGTTTATTCAGAAAGCCATAGTAAAGAAAATAAGATCATTCACTATGAGTGCTAAATAATAATTAAGGGACACATATACTTATCCAAGTTTCAAAACCTCAAAGTACTTCTGAAAATATTGAGTAATCCCAAGTATATCAAAACCCTTTCCTGTGTACAAAGAAATAATTGCAAGTAGATTGTACTCATTTTAAGATCAAACGGCTGTATCAATTAGAAGTGAAAGGCAAACACTGAGGCTAAAATAACAGGGTATGAACTATAAATCAAATCACAAAATTGTTGTTTTGGGGAGAATGCTTGCAAGAAGATGCTACAATAGGCTGCTTCCTCTACTTTCCTAATTCAGAATTAGTTTATAAATCTTTGATGTGACATTTCTGTTTCTTCTGTTTTATATAAGTTTCAATATTTTTCTCACATTCTTGATTTCACCTGCTGTAAAAAAATGTATGCTCTCCAGTTAACATTAAAATATAGCGTGTAGTAAACTCCAGTTTCTCCCAGCCTAGAATACTCATTCTTAGTTTCTGTTTTTTCCTTTCCTAATGGATTTTATGGAGAAAAAATGTTTAAAGTTTATGGCCACCTGCTAATGGAGGGAATGAGGAAATTGAAAAAAGTTGCAATAGAAGACAATATCCTGTATATTACACATAAAGCTATATTAAAGGACCAAAGTCATTGGAGGAGAAAACGTTCTTTTGAAGCCATTCTGCCCTCCCTCTTTTCTTAGTTCCAATCTTTATACGGGTAAAATTACCTTACTCACATGCAAGGGCATTTCCCCTGTTTTAGTTTACATCTTGTATCCTGTTTTTTCTTATGATTTTTTTTCTTCCTCATATTTTGAAATCATAGACTAATAAAAAATATGTATGAAAACAAAGATGGAATCCCATGGTTACATATTAACTGATGAATTTTACCGTCTTAAATTAAATACATTGATTTATTTAACCACTTAAAATACAGACTCTTACGTGTAAAACCTGTGTGTCTTGGAAGCCCCAGTTTAGCATTTCTGCTGAGTTAAACCGGGATTAGCACAATGCAAAAAAATCAGTCTAATGACTTTAGTTAATATGATACAAGCATTACAGTAATTAATCTTTCTTAAATATAATTAAATTACGTCTGTGAAGAGCTCCTTGGCTCCTTGCCTTTTTGTGAGGTTTATTGGGACTTCAGGTTCTAGTCTTTTGGTATTGTAAAGTGACACAGCTTAAAAATACTGTAGATATCTTGTTGTTTCATTCCCTGATTGCTAATCCTTCAAAACAGATACGTCACAACACATAGAAGTTCAATTTTGAATTGTTAAAACAGCCTTACACAGAGGCATCTGCAAACTGCTTATGAAGCAGCCGTACTAGCCAGGAGAAAAATGTGGCTGCTTTCATAATTTGAAAAAAAGTACGTGTTGCAATTCACCTCTTTCTAAAATTTTGCATAACCCTACTATTCATGAGTAGAACACAAGAATATACCAAGGCTATCTTACAAAATCACCATCCAATTCTGTTATGATTTTGATGTTGTAATAAATATCATTGATTTCTTGCATTTCCAAAAAAATGTGCTTTAGACTGGTGTGGCAGAAATATTTGTAGGTGGGAAATAGTTGGAAATGTTGGGATATGTTTAGCCAGGAGAAGACAAGGACACCCCCCCCTCAATTGCTGGGGTTCTAGCCGGCTTCTTTGTGCAGTTGGTTGCTTACTGTGAGGACAGACTGCTGGACTAGATGAGCCAAGGGACCTATCCAACAGCTTACATTATATGCCAAATATGAGCTTCGGTTTTCTTGGGTAATTTGGGTCATTTAAACAAATATTTATGTCACACATATTAATTAGTATACTTAAAATATCCTTACTTGCACTAGTGGTTTATGGTCCATAGGCCAAAGCCCATTGCAGTAAAAACATCAGGAACTACAGAGGCTGTTATTCTGGATTGGATCTAAGCTAAATTATATACATATAACATGACAGTTACTTAAATTGCCAAAGAAAACTACTGGTAACCTGTGATTTTTTATTTATTTATTTTTACATTTATATACCGCCCCATTCCGAAGACTCGGGGCGGTTTACAGCTTTATAAGCA
>JANHFL010003180.1:393855-404770 GCA_032468155.1 Oxyrhabdium leporinum | reverse complement strand
GCCGGTTGATATGTCCTTGACTCTCTTGGAAAGAATTTTGTTGTGTCTATTAACCACCACCACCCCCCCGCATAAGCATATGAGAAACTCCCCCCTCCCATTTTCCCGGGCACTATATGTGGCAGCCACAGAGGCCTTTACAACTATGGCTTCCAAGGCTGACAATTAGCTTTGGTAATATTAATCAACAATAATCCTTATATTACCTTATTTTTTTAAAATCCTAGCATATTACTACAATTATAGGTTACAATTAGTAACAGTAACAGTCATGTTAATCTTGCCTTCAGGAATTCCAAAACTCTTAAGAGTCAAAGGACTTTGAGAACATACCAATTTTTAAGAGCTTCTAGAAGACTGAAGGGTAGTTTCTATCCCTTGCCTTTAGGAAAAACTGTTCCAGATGAGAGGAGGAGGCCCCACAGTGAACACTTCCAGGAACCTGCGCCATTGTATCTCCAGTCCTGATAGATATGGATCTTTGGCAAGCTTATTTCATGCCCTCAGATTCAGCAGATAAAGTCTCAAAGATAACCAGCCCCCAATTCAAATAGAGTTTTATAGGTGATAACTAGTACCTTGCATTGCACTCATTGGTAGCCAATGCAGCTCCCAAAGCAATGGTGTTACATGGCAGTATAAGACTTCCCAATGGGCATATGTGCAAATATGTGGACATATTGCAGCAATTGGGTAGTCTTCAAAAGCAGCCCCCTATAATTGAGTTGCATTAATCTATATAGGAGATGACAAGGGCCTGGATGTATGGGTGAAAAAAATTAGTGCCTCCTGTTCTAAGTAAAGCCACAACATCAGTTGGTCTTCCTGGCCTTCATGTGTTATTCCAGCAAAAGTCTGGGAAGATGTCTGAACACTAGACTTGCTTTCCACAAGGAAGCATAAACCTGTTTATTTGGCTATGTCATAGCCAAATATGATATAATCCCAAAATCAGTGGGCTTCTAAATAACTTGTTAGAGATGAATCTGAGCCTGTTCCAACCCATTTAGACTTTTGAAGATTGTCAGTCTTTAGACTGGCTCAAAGCTTCCATCACCTAGCCCATTCTGTCTACATTCTGGAGATGTACAACTGGCTATTATCCACATATTGAGGATATTTCAACCCAAACCAGTAAATGGCCTCCTCCGGTTGTTTCATTTGAAAATAAAGCAGGCTAAGGGTTGAATACTGAGAATACTGAGCCCGCATGAAGGCCAGACTTCTCCCTCACTGTGATAACTCATTGAACCCTCCCATACAGGAAAGAATAGAATCATCAGAACACTGGGCTTCTGATACCATTATGTTACTAGCAAAAACTGCAGACATCCAGCAAGGCAAGAATGGCTGTGCTCTCTTTCATCCAAGTCCTGCCATAAATTATCCATGAGTGAGACTTAGGTAGTTTCTGTCCCATGTCCATTGCCCAGGCCTGAATTCTGACTGCCATGAGTCTGGATGCTCTGCTTCTTCCAACACTTTCTGTAAACTGTTGCCTCATTATCTTTTCCACATCTTTCTTCCAAGAGAGGAGATTGGATATAGAATAATTGTTCAAATATAAGCAGATCTTAATGTTTTTAAAGATGTCTGAATGCCAAAGACATCCCGGCATGCAGATAAAGCAATTGCTGGCACAATGCCTTCTGAAGAAGCATCTTTTGCTGCCTGAAATTAATTGGACTTTCGGAGTCTTTCTGGCATATTTTGAGAACATCAGGGAATATTCTACCGTGATGTACTTTTCCTTTTAACTTTTATAGGCAATGAGTGTCCTTTTGAACTCTAACCCTGAGAATCAATTAACTGACAACAAGCTCTTTACAAAAGATCACTCAGGTATCTCCTTGCCAAGGGGCAGAACATACAATTAATTATTTACATCAAGAAATAAACTAATTAATCCCTTTTGAAACAGAAATTAGAATTCTTTTCTCCTAATCAGCTGAAGAAAGTTGGAACAGAAAAAGCAATCAGTCTGTCTGAGTGCTTCTCGCATCAGTCTGTCTGAGTGCTTCTCGCATTACTTGTTATATATCAAATAACCATGAAGTCTATCAACTTACAGTATATTGGGGCTTTAGTTCTCCCTTCTTTTTAAATTGTAGTTTCTGCTACATTTGAAATCTCTGACTATGAAAAAAAAAGTGTGATTTCATGGTGAGGACCTACTGAGATCACCAAAATGTATTGAATTAGTTGCCCATTTATATATGATTTGGTATGTATTATTTAGATTAGGGGTCGCCAAGTACCGGGCCATACAAGTGGCAGGCATGTGCATGAAACCATCTCCTCTTATCCCTCCCCCCTGTTGCTGCCACCATTGCCGCCACTACCAGTCCACAGACTGAGAAGTGGGGGACTGCTGAGTTAGATCATTCCCAATTTTATCTGAGAGCAGCAATCTTTCCTGATAACTTGATTTATAAGACCGCATGAAACTTCTGTCCATTTAGACCTTGGTAGCCAATACATTTTGAAATAAATTAATCTAGTCTTTTTGGAGGTCAGGATGTACCCAGGATCAGGTATTTAACATGAAAAGCAATAAAATATTTGGTTAGGACTACATTCCATATGTGAGTGTCACATTAATTTCTACATAGGAAAAATGTTTTATTTCTATGCCTCTCCCTGCCCCAGATGGTTGGGTATGACTTCCATTCATCTTCCATTTGCCTTGTTGTATTGCAAAATCAGCTAAATCATTCTTGTCCAGAACCCAGAGCAAAATAATCCAGCATGATTCCAGACTGATCACCAAAAGGACCACTGACACCTGGTAAATGTTGTTTCTAATGCCTAGGTAAATCTAACCCTGCATGATTAGGTTACTGTTATAACCAGCATACAAATTATATCTGGAATGGCGTACTAATTCTTGTACAATTGTCATCCTCATGGGGCACATATTGAGATTTAAAGCAGCCAAAGAAAAAGAATACTGAAAGATAAGTTGATAGGCTACCTTGATGACAACGCAAAGGGGAAGAAGGACTGTCTCCCTTGCTAAGGAAATGCTAGTTGATGAAGCAATAACTATAAAACAGAGGTTGCATATGGCTTTAGAAATATTTTAAATATTTAGGTGGAAAGTGATTCACTAAAAACAAACAAAACAGGACTATTACAGCCCAAATAACCAGATGCTTTTTGCATTAAAATTCAACGTTGATCATTATTAGCCAGAGTCAGAAAGGTCAACCCAAAAAGATAGCTATTAATTTCAACCTGAGATCTCAGATATAGACTATCCATACGTGACCCTGCTCCTTAATTCTGTTTAGCCTGCCTTTCTCTAATTATATTTTTTGAAAAATAAGGCATAAAATGTCACCCAAATAAACAGTTGAAATCAGCCTTCCCCTTGGTGCTGCTCTGAGAAACAGGGAAAAGAGCCTCCTATCTTAATGGTAAAAATGAATGCAATGCATGTGAATAAACATTGGCCAGAGACAGCACAGCTGAGGATGGCCCTCTTACTTGAATATCCAGACCAGAGGGACTATTTGTTTCACAGCAGAGGAATAAATGGTGACATTTTTCTGGAGCTTTTTATATCAGCCTCATTGAAATTCTGCATCCTCATAGCGTCTCCTTACACTGTATCATTTACAGTACCCACGAGCTCAGCACTCTGACTCATTATTATTAGTTAATGAGCCATCCAAGCACTAAACCTGCAGTATATAGGATGGATATAAACATTGTACTCAGTATAATTTAGTACCCTTTTTCCAGACAAGGAGAGCTATGAACTGGGAATGCTATCACAATCCTGTGAATGTTCCTGCACTAACAGATGGTATACAAATCAACTGCTGAACAGCAATGTTGTACTGCAGTATACAGCATCAGACAGAATACATGCATACATACACAGACACTTTATAGTATTCCCTTTTGGGTGACCAGGATTATGCAAAGCACAGAAAAGGAGTGAGAAATCACCACCAAGCTAAATTAAAAATCTAAGAAAAACAGTATGCAATGCAATCTGGATTTTTGTGGGAAATCTGCTCAGGTGAATGGTTTACTCACAAGGGTTTACCCATCACATGGGTAGTATAATTTGAGAGCTGAAATCAATAGCCTCTCAACTTTAAGGAAAGAAAATCTTCAACAGAGCTACTTATCTTCTTGCTTTAACAGCATCATCATGCCTGGTTTTCTTCTAAACCTGTTACTTGGCAGGCTTTACTCACATGCAAACACACACACACACACACACACACAGTTATGTGAAAAAAGAACATAGACCCTCTTTGAATTCTACAGTTTTACATAAATCAGGACATAGTAAAAAGTCATCTGATCCTTAGCAGCTCTTAAAAATACACTGTGTACACAATTATTAGGCAAGTGAATATTTTGATTATATCATCATTTTATGCATTTTTTCCACCTCCAAGTAGTATAAACTTTAATGCATATTGAATATAAGCATATCCAGTGAATTTGTATTTGTATAATGAGGGACAGTGTGGCCTAAGGAGATCAACACCCTATATCAAGGTGTGCATAATTATTAGGCAGCTTCTTTTCCTCAGGCAAAATGAACCTAAAAAAAGATTTAACTGACTCTGAAAAGTCAAAAATTGTAAAAAGTCTTTGCTAAGATATTGGGGCCATCAAATGAACCATCAAATGTTTTGTTGCAAATAGTCAACAGGGTTGCAAGAAAAAAAGGCGCACATTAACTGCCAAAGATTTGAGAAGAATCAAACATGAAGCTACCAGGAACCCATTATCCTCCAGTGCTGTCATATTCCAGAACTGCAACCTCCCTGGAGTGCCCAGTAGTACAAAGTGTTCAGTGCTCAGAGACATGGCCAAGGTAAGGAAGGCTGAAACCCAACCACCATTGAACAAGACATATAAGTTGAAATGGCAAGACTGGGTCAAGAAATATCTGAAGACAGATTTTTCAAAGGTTTTATGGACTGATGAAATTAGAGTGAGTCTTAACAGACCAAATGGATGGGCCCGTAACTGAATCAGTAATGGGCACAGAGCTCTACTTCAACTCAGATGCCAGCGAGATGGAGGTGGGGTACTAATATGGGCTGGTATTATTTGCTAGTTGGACCTTTTCAGGTGAAGATGGACTCAAAATCAACTCCCAAACCTACTTCCAGTTTTTAGAAGACACTTTCCACATATTGTACCACCACTAAATATCCTTTGCCCTAATAATCAACATGAAAGAAAACTACTTAACTGTTACTGATTGCAGAAATGAGAATTAAAAATAAGGAAATAGGAAGGGTGAATAGCATATCATTGTATTTGTATCTATCAGTGATTTTACATAAGAATTTTCACAAGACCTGTTGTAATCTATTGCTATTTCCTCTCACCCTGCACTGGTATGTAGGAAAACCACTAAAAGAGAACTGAAGGTCACAGTCTGTCTTTGGAAAGCCAGCAATCTCTGACACAGATTGGATCTTATGGCCCATAGGACTCTTAAGGATTAGCATAGAGAAACAACATCACCTTTTCTCCTTCAGGGGAATAGCATATTTTTGTGGCATCAGCTGCTGATATATCAATCACTGCCTTCACCTCAGAACTACCCATAAATATGAGAAACAATATTTTTTTTCATGAAGGAAAGGAAAGGGCACACAATGCAATATGGAATTAGGTCTTTGTGTGTGTGTGTGTGTGTGTGTGTGTTTATATTTCTAGACTGCCCATCTTCCTCAAGGTGCTGAGCCACATGACTTAATTTGGGGCAGTGGATTAAGGCAACCACTCCATGGCAGATCATGTCCCAAAAGCACAAGTGTTGAATCTTTCTTCAGAACTGTCAATGGGGTAGTGTCTTCCATTGTTATCTGAGAACAATTCATTCATTCTGGAAATGCAGGCTGGACCTTATTATACCCCTTTAAGCTACATGGCCTTATATTTGCCAATTGCGCCATTCATAGAATCCAGTTTGAGATGGTTGCCTCCCTATGACTAATGAGAGGACATAAAACTGAATGTAGAACTCTACACAATGAGAGCAGAAGGAGGAAAGCCAAGTAGAATAATATATCAAAGCTAGAGAGGGCTGTTTTCCTGACATATCAGTTGATCTTTTTATCTCCTTTTATCACCACATGACTAAACTGACATCTCATTTAATTAGCTTCTTTTGGTTAACATCTCAATTACCCCCCCCCCCAAGATTTTGTGAACATCTCCTTCAATTAAAATACTAATAGTCTGCCAATTTTTGGTCTGCCCTTCTTTTCATTAAAAAAACAGATTAAAACATTGCTAAACATTGCTAAATTTAAGACCACTTATTTATTTGCATAATGCACACAAAAATGATTTTTAAAAGCTGATTTATTCATTTATATATCTGAGATACAGATGCTCGAACTGTAATTACAGACTAAGCAGGAAGAGTGACGGAAAGCTGAAATGTAAAAGGTACCATTCAGACTATGTATTACAAACTGAGCAGAGGGGTGGAATACCTTGGGAAATAAGGCATTTTATTCTTTGCCACATCTCTATGTCTTATCTTAATTAAACTATGATTCATTGTTAAGAGGAATGCTCAGATGCATGGGACTTGTGATGTACTGAAGGAATTCCTGAGGGAAACAGAGGTTATGCACACTCAGCCTTGAGTAGCTTTTTTTTTTTTAAGTTTTTAAAAGTTTTTTTTTAAACTGTTCAGACAAAAGTAATTACCTAGGGGAAAACAACAAAAATAGGAATTAGAAACTGCAACCATCACAGACACTGCAAAGGCTTCTAGACATGTTTTGTGTAATTCCATAATATAGGTCAGTAAGATAAGACCCAGTATAGAAAAGCTGCAATTACAATTTTGGCTGAGAGTTGAATAATTTCATTTTTAGTTTCCAATATTCTTCTCTTTTTATATGAACTCCATGGTTTGGTGCTTTTTATAAAGATGGAAAAAAATGCCTCATGGTCAGACTAGCCTTCATTAATTATCTGGAGACAAGAGTCACATTTGCTGATGACACTAAACTATTTAAAGAGCTTAAAACAAAAAGCTGAAGAGCTGCAAAAAGATCCCTCCAAACTGGAGAAGAAGAATTTAAATGAATGCATTTCATTGTAATAAAATGTGATGCAATGGCCCCAAATCCTAATTTTACTGATGAGCCTAAGCTGAAGCTGGAAGTGATGTTCTAGGATAGGCATATTAAAGTCAAAGAAAGCCACCAAGTCAAAACATCAGCTCCCATGAAAGCCAAGCTCCTTGTTATCCACTATTAGGAAAGAAACAAAGTCAGTAGCAATGACTGTGGCAACTCCTGAAACACGCTATACTATATAGTTCTGGTTGTTGCACCTCAAAAGGGGAAATGAAGAGCTAGAAAAATATGGAGAGAAGGGCAGTGTAAATGGTTGGAGGAATTTCCCAGAGAGAATGCAGTGCTGAGGAAATACTGCTTTTTTGCTTAGAAATAAAGAAAAGTGGGGAGGAGGGTTAAGATGACGGGTGCATGGCAGATAATTATGTATGGTATGGATAAAGTAGAAAGGGATATGCTATCTTTTTGAATAATGCCAATAATGTTCAATAATATAAAATTCAAAATCATAAGAAATCAAAAAGCTTCAAACAAGGATTAGATAAGTCATTGAAGAATGAATTTGTTGGCCAATATCATGATGGCTAAATATTACCTCCAGCACTGTATCCAGTATCTCAATATCCACTGATCAGCAAGTATGATTGCATCCATGGGTTGTTGGGGAATTTCCCATAATATCACTGTGCCTATTGTGGAGACCATATGTTGGATTTTAAAAGTTGTTCATCAACATGCTCTTAGCTTCTGATTATCTCCTAGGTATTCTCTGCACTCTATGGAAGTGAAACCTGGACTTTAAAGAAGCAAGATGGGAAGAACATTGATGCTTTTGAACTTTGGTGTTGGTGAAGATTCCTAAGAAGACCCTGGACAACCAAGAAAATAAATCAATGGATCATCAAGCAAATCAATCCAGAATTCTCACTCCACGCACAAATGACCGGGCTCAAATTATTCTGCTTCAGATGCCTGCTGTGAAGGTCTAGCTCTCTGGAGAAGGCTCTAATGCTAGGAATGGTGGAAGCAGAGAGAAGAGGAGAAGCAACAGCAAGGTGAATGGATTCAGTTACGGTGGCAATGAGTGCACCATTAGGAGAGCTGAAGGAACAGGTTAGGGATAGGTCATTGTGGAGAAGATTACTAGGAGTTGAAAATGAGTCAATGGTATGTAATCAATTTAACTGTTGTAATTGTTATGAAATGCAATGAATTGAAATGTATTTATTAATGAATATATCTAGATGTTGATATATTAGTGTTAAAGCCAATTTAATAAAGCTGTGAGAATCATCTGGAACTGTAAGTTTGGTGAAAAAGAAGTTTCACTCCATTTAAGTTCCATTTGCCTGCTTATTTTGAGGGCATTATGTTTAAAAGTGATCTGATTTATTTTTAGAAAAGGAAAACAATGTATTAAAATGTAAAACAATTCAATATGAATGTTCTCTCCAAATTTCTTTTGGAGAGAATTATGTTTTCTATTTCAGAGAGAGAATTTATTTCAGGATATGTGAACAAAACCTTATGAGGTATCTCATTTTATAGCAGCATTGTAAAAACTGTCATCATATCAGCAGCTAATTGGGATTCCATTATTCAGAGGTTCCCTAAGGTTCTATAATGAAAACAGGTGCTTCTATCTGAAGGTAGTTGACACCATGTGTCATTTTCTTAATGTTAATGTATGGAGATTAAGACTCTTCAGTTTCCACAGCCAACACAACAAAGAAAGAAACCTATACAAATCAAGATACTTAAATTGTTATGCAACATCTTTTTTTAAAAGGAAATTATTTTTAATAATTCCCAAGTGATTCAACGTGACAGAAAGACAGCCTAGCTAATTAGAAGATGTGTCATTTACAGAAAGAGCCTTCAGATCAAACAGTATAATTTTTACAAGGTAGACCAGACAGGAAATATGACCAGATAAGCCAATTCTACTTTACTGCAAAGCTATATTAACAGAATCTTACAAATCCAAAAATACAATTCTCTGGTGTCTCTTTTATATCCCAAGAAACTAAGGAGGGTTCCTTCTGAGCTTCTTGCCATACCCACTATCCAGCTGTGGACTATGCTACCTCTTATCTGATTGTTCTCTTCTTTTCATTTCATCTGCCAAGGTGTTTCTCACATGTCATTACATAGTTGAGTTACAAGACTAATTGTCAAGAGAACAATGAAAGAGAAAATAGGAAATCTACTGGATCTATTTCACCTGACCTGTAAAGTATGAGAAGCATTCATGCATTGAAATGACTCACATTAGATAGTCTATGTATAATTTTACTGGTCAGAGATCAATACTTCAATTCACATCAATTTTTCATTCCAGGTTACTGAAGAGGTTGGAGGGAGGAAAAGTAGGATTAGTGTGGTTTCTATTATACTCCCTCCTGGTTGATTAGAAAATTGGAAGTAAACTGAAAAGGTTCATTACTCAAGAAATGATGATACAATAAGCAAGATTGTTCTAAAACACTATATCCATTGCATCTTGCAATATTCCTCTCTAATATTATTCTTTCCAAAGCTTTTGTCCATATGTCCCAGTGAAGAAAGAGAGAACAAGCTAGGCTTCTCAATTAAACTGTAAATAACAGTGACTTTCATTTATTTATTTCATTTTATTAAATTTATATACTGCCTCACTCATTATCAAACAACTCTGGATGGCTTACAACAAGATAAAATAACAATATAAAACATTAAAATGATAAATATGGTAAATGCTAATATTAAAAATAACAAAAATTAGCAAAGGAAGCAACCAATGTACAAATATGTGTAGGTGGAATCTTCTTTAATTCCACTAATCAGCTCCAGAATGGAATGCCCCAAAGGAGCCCAGGCCAACTGGCTGAAACAGGTTTTAAAGCCCTTCCAGAAGGTAAGAGGGTGGGGGCAGATCTCACTTCGAGGGGTACAATGTTCTAGAGCCAGTTGGAATTCCATGACCGATGGGATCCAAAACATGTCCCTTCTGCTGACATGAGTGGGACAAAATGGTTCTTCAGGTAATTTTTACTGGTCAGAAATACAGTTTCATTTTAACCTTCCATTTTTTGGATTTCTATTGGCATTGTGGCTTATATACTAGAGAAGTGGTTCTTAACTTTGACAACTTTAAGATGAATGCACTTCAACTTCCAGAATCCATGTATCTTAAAGTTGTCAAGGTTGAGAAACACTAGATTAGAGAATAAGCCTCCAATAACAAGAAAGCTCACCTAAGGGAGGTTAGTCTGGCCAGCTATTTTTTAACTCATATGTATAGAAAATACCTCATGAAGAAAAGAAAAAGCTCATCAGATGTGCATCTGATTAAACTTGCTACATACTGGATTTCTTCATAAGAGAGAAATTCCTAGATCAATTAAGTCTCACCAATATGGGGAGAGGCTGTGCTCATATACATTGGTACCTCTGCAATGTCCTTGTGTATAATTGGAGCCAACACACACATCAATAGTTGGGAAATGCTAGGTTGCTGTAATCTTGCAACTCCTTTGCATGTGTTTTGAACGTGTGACAGCCCTTCTTGTGAGTCTTCCTCCCAGTAGAAAAAAATCAAAGCTGATTTCTGCACCCTGGACACAAGAGCAGTCTCTCGCATTCTTCTGCTTTACTAACATGTGGAATGCCAATCCATATAGTCCCCCTTCAGCAAGACCTGATTGAGCCACAGTTTTGAAGAGGCATGGTTGGGCTGTGGATAGATTTTTTTTCATATTCATATATATATACATATATACATATATGTTTTCTGAGGTTTTCGCGGGTGTAGGTATGTGGATCTTTGGTTATTCGGGTTTTCTCCCGCGTAG
>JANHFL010003180.1:334551-374872 GCA_032468155.1 Oxyrhabdium leporinum | reverse complement strand
AAGGGGGGATTTCTTACCTGTGACGACAGCCCATTTTCCATACCGCGTGCTTAAGTCAGGCCGGCCAAAAATCCGGGGAACGAAATGCACCCTGATCAGCACGTAGGTGTCGCTCAAAACGGTGACGCACACCTTGCTTGCGTAGAAGGCTCCCACAACCGCTAGCATCTCCACACAGTAGTGGTAGGACCGTCCGATCTCCTGCATCAACAGGGAGAAACTGTCCACCGCAGCCATCGCAAGCAGATTATCTTGAAAGGGAAAACCACGAGAGGTATCACTTAGGGTGAATTTATGAGAGATACAGGATTCCCTGCAACCGCTCGTTTAGAAACCATTTAAAGTTATGATGACGCTGGGAAATAGTGAGTTACAAGCAGTCCTCACACTGAACAGTTGTCACAGTATTCCCGTGGTCACATAATCAAAATCTAGGCTCTTGGCAACTGGCATGTATTTAGGATACTTGCACTGTCCCAGGGCATGGGGTCTCCATTTGAAACCTTCCCAGCCAGCTGGCTCTGTAGAATAGAACATAGGATATAGAATACAGAATACTGTATAGTATATAGAGTACATGTATAGAGTATAGAATACAGAATATAGTATTCAGAATATAGAAAGGAATGGAATGGAATGGAAACGGGAACAGAACAAAAAGGGAACAGAATTCTTTATTGGCCGAGTGTGATTGGACACACAAAGAATTTATCTCTGGTGCATAAGCTCTCAGTGCACATGCAACCAACCAAGTGATAAATCATAAATTGTAAATCATGAACTGAAAATCATAAGCTGCAATCATAAATTATCAGATACAAACCCCCAAGTGATAAATCATAAAATACCAACAAGGAGAAAATAGTAGGAAGGATGAGAAGGAGATTAGCAATGATCATGTGATTTACTTACCAGCTGCAATGATTCACTTAACCACCGCTTTGCTTAGCAACACAAAATCTGGTCCCAATTGTGATTGTCAGTCAAGGACTGTCTACACACACACATCAGCCAGTTTGGTGCAGCAGTTAAGGCTAGAAACTGGCAGAATATAAATTCTGATCCTGCCTTGGGCACAAAGCCAAGTGGGTGACCTTGGGCCAGTCACTTTCACTCAGTCCTAGATAGGAGGCAATGGCAAATCGTTTCTGGAAAATCTTACCAATGCAAGAAAACAGGAGGGGCCTGTGCAGACACTCTCTGGATATCAGACATGATTGAACAGAAGAAGAAAAACACAAGCACCAATACACACCTTATGCCCTTCCTCCAACGAGCTGAGGACTTCTAATACTGGAAGCTCCTCCGCTGATTGGGGGTGGGGGGAGTCTCTCTCTCTCTCTCTCTCTCTCTCTCTCTCTCTCTCTCTCTCTCTCTTTTTTAGGAAAAAGAAAATAAGCAGTGATGGTAAGGTGCATCCTGAAAGCATTAACTGTAGCTAAGCCAATTACAAATATCTGTCCTGTTTTAGAGTTGAACATTTTTTTTCCTCTCCCCAAGCTAGTTGAAAAATCCATGTTTTAAGGGCCTTCCAGTAGGGAAGGGTTGAACAAGGTTGGGGTTAATCTCATCTCGTGGGGAGTAATGTTCTACGGGGTGGGATTATGGCAGAAAAGACTTTCTTCCTAGGTCCCACCTGACAACACCCCTGAGCCAACAGGACCCACAACATGCCTCTCCTGCCAGATCTGGTGGATGGATCAATATAATCAGGGAGAGGCAGTCTCTCAAATAATTCAACCCATGCCATGTGTAGGTATCACAAGCACAGATTTTGGAACACATGTAACTGCCTGTGGTGTATAATTCCTAAATTTAGAACAGCATAACACTATCATGGCAAGTTACACTACTTCCAGAAAGCTGAAACCTATTTATGTCCTTAGAAAGAAAGCATAGAAGGCAGGCCTATTGTTTTTATGGGGAAATGTCAGAAGCTATCTTCTCAAGAAAAAAATCTGAAAAAAGGGATTTGCAAATTGCTAAGGACAATACTGACTGTTCCCTCATTTGCAATGTCACCAAGATATTTTCTTCTCAAATCGTTCTGTCATATATTTTTTTAATGATAAAACAAAATAATGCATGGATTCATAAAAACTTATCTATTTCAACGAGGAAGCCTGTATCATTGAAGCAGAGCAATATTGATGCTTATATAGTATATATTCTCTTAATCAAGCAATAAAACTGGAAGGAAGTTAGATCAGGGGTGTCAAACTCATGTCATCACAGCGGCACAGTGACGTATTGGGACCTTTTTTCCCCTTCACTAAAACAGGGGTGGCATGACCAGTGCATGACACAGTCGGCCCATCGACTGGGAGTTTGACAGCCCTGGCTTAGATTATCTACAATAGGTTATTCTCATGTTATATCAGTAATATTGCTTTAATTCACAGCAAACCACTAGCATTCTTTGCTCCATGCTAGTCTAATCCTCTACTTTGAGCTGTGGTGGCGCAGTGCTTAGAGTGCAGTACTGCAGGCTAACTCATTGCTCACTCCAGGAGTTCGATTCTGATAGGCTCAAGGTTGACTCAGCCTTCCATTCTTCCGAGGTCGATAAAATGAGGAGCCAGATTGTTGGGGAAAATATGCTGACTGTGTAAACCACTTAGAAAGGGCTGTAAAGCACTGTGGAGCAGTATATACGTCTAAGTGCTATTGCTACTGCTACCTAATGGTTATCCAGGTTTTTACAGCCAAGATCTGAAACCATAGAAGAGGTAATGCTTTCTTTCCCTCTCTCTAAGTCTTCCCTTTAATAGTGCTTGTTTCATCATAGGAATTTTGCTTTTCATATGCAGTAGTGAAGAATGAATGTGAGGGAAAGAAGCTTGGGTAGGAAGGAACTGAATTTCCACTTTCTATGCACTGCACGTTGGTCTCCATTAGGCATCTACCTCCTTCGTTTGGAGTTAAAAAAATTAAAGAGCAATAGCTGAAAGCCATGTAATTTCACTGCTGCCACCCCTAAGGCCAAAGGAATTGACAGATGACATCAGCATTTGATAAAATACCCCGTGTCATTGTGATCAGCAACTGCAGTCCGGATAGTGTGACAAGTGGCTATATAAAACTTTACTTAACACCTGCTTATCAATAGCTCTATATCTGGTCAGAAAAAGATGTTGAATAGCTATGAGAAGGTACAATCTGGTCCACTTCCTCTTCTTCCTCTTTCTCATGTTTTCCCACAGATGCAGGGGCCGCTGTTTGATCAACAAATGCCATTATGGTATTATGCCATGACATTGTACAGTATATTCAGCTCAGCGCCAGCCTTGTGTGAGAGCAGTTTCCAGTAGCATTAACAAGGAGGAACGGATCTTGTCACCAGTCCCAGGCCTCCTCCTCCTCTTCAATATTTTTATGAATGATTTGGATGAAGGAGTAGTGGGAATACTTACCAAATTTGCAAACGACAAAATCGTGTAGGATAATTTCTGTCCTATAAGATAGAAATAATGTTCAAAGTTACCATAAGAGATCAGAAGAATGTTCTAAAATTAAGGAATCGAAAGTTAATGCAGACCAGTGCAAAGTTCTTCATTTGGGTAATAAAAAAATATCTGTAAAGTGGGTTATATCTGGCTTGGGAAGTAAATCTGGGAATGCAGACTGAATATAAATTGGTAGTTCCAAAGCAAGGAAATGCAATTTTGGGCTTCACCTCCTAAATCAAAGAAAGTAATTATTCCACTATATTCTCATTCTGTTGATTTGTCTTGTGCACTTCCTAAGTCTTCTGGGCACCTACATTATTTTTTCCATTGCATTAATATGACTTTCCTTTCATAATTTAAATAAACCTTAATAAACAAAATTGTACAATTTCAAAGTTCCTTACACAGATTCTCCTTGTTTAACAACCATAATCTAGCAATCATAACTGGGACCAGCAACTTGGTTGTTCTGTAATGCAGTCTCTAAGCAAAACAGCATCTGCGCTTATGATCTCACTTCAGCTTTCCTTGCTTTGCCAAACTGTAAAGGTCATAAATGCAAGGATTGCACATAAAGTTACTTTTCCATTACCTTTGTAACTGTGAACAGTCTCTAAACGAGACAGTTGGCTAACAAGGACTACTTGTATACCCCAGTGAGCTTTAACATATTTTTCGGTTGATGGAGTCACTGCATATATCAGCTGGGCCACATTCTGATTTATAATGAAGCAGAGAAGTTTATCCTTTCCTGGTGCTAATTGGTGCTGATTATCTCTACCAGTGGTTATGAAGAACTGAGCTGACCCTTGCTAACTGTAGGTGGCAGTCAGAGACTTCTCAGGAACATGGATCTGGCCATGCAATAATTCTAGTGGACTCCAGAAGTTGTTATGCAGCATCTTGTTCTGTCAGCTACTTTTCAGCAGTTAATTGTTTGCACTTCTTCTCAGAGATTGTTCCCCTGGGTTACCACCTGAAAGAATCTCATGGAAATTTGACATCAGTCTGTTGTTCCTTCCACCCCTTAATCAGTTTCTCTACATTGACTTTCTTGTTCACAAATCTGGAAGGATTTTAGCTAACTGATCAGAATATTTGGCTTCTTATAGATTGTTATTTATAGTAAGTGCAGACTGGCTGTGGTTTTTTTAATAATTTTATCTCTTGTGTGCAAGAATGCCTAACCAGATTCTAACCCAAATCCTTGTAAAAAGGAACTCTGATGATCCAAGATGATAAGGGTTAGACCCAGTTTGCTTGGCCTTTTCCAATGTTATTCTGACAACCTTGATAGCTAATTCCATTTTCCCATTGCTGTGGGAAGGGCAAGTGAGGACATTCAATGCTCTCACTATTTCTAGTCTTAAATTCCTTTGATACAAATTGCAATATATTAATAGAGAGTGCTATGACAGCTATTCCAGTGGCTCTTAAGCTTTCTTATCACCATTCTAATTTTGGTATCTGGCAGCGAGTTTATCTCCTCTAATTAGAGTAATAGTCAACATAAGATATATTTTCTCTTGTCAGATAAATAATTTTCCCCCCATAGCCAACTGGTACCTCTTGGGAAAGTCGGGGCTCCTTTTGTGAGCAGTAACACAATGTGTTGTAAATATTTCATAATACTACTTATAATTTCCCATTCTGTCACAAATAGTTTTCAATTCCTAGGTGAAAGTAGGATCTTCTTTTTATTATGACAAGTCATAGATCATCAAGGACAATTGCCCTGCTGCCCTTGAATAGGATTCCATGTTGGACACCCCCTTCTCCCATGAGAAATACGGTGCTTCAGCTGATACTTCATATTTGCTTCAGGCCAACCTGAAAGACAATATCCCTAACCACCTCTATAACTTTATATTCATAAACTTGTAATAATAATATTTAATATGTCTGTAAACACCATTGGGAAAGTGGTCAGCACTTCAGCATAATTACTGACTCCATGTTTCTTTCTACAAAGCTGTCTTCACTTGCCAATATATTGCAAGGTATTTACCTGGATGATATTCAATGTGCGTAACATACAGTAATGTTGTAGTCTCATTAACATTTCCTGAAGGCTCTTGGAAGCACTTAACAGTTGTTTCATCATAATGGCTTCCATAGATTTATGGGTTGAATGGGTCTGTGCTGATTGCCAAATGTAAGTTGATGGAAACATTCCCATACCAAATAATACTGGTGACAGTACTTTTTTTTAATCTCTGCATAATTCCATTCAGTTTCAGATAATGCTTGGCTGGCATTTGTAATAGGTTTCTGTCACTGTTATAAAGCAGCTTCCAGGCCTGTCTCTGATGTGTAACACAAGTTGTTCTCCAGGATTGTAATATCTGTTATAAAGAGGTAATATCTTTAACCTTGTCAAATGCTTACTGATGACTTTCTGATCATTGCCACTCAATTTCCTTGGGTGTCAGCTGTCAGAGTGGTTCACAGTGATCTGCAAGACCTTTGCAAAACTTTGCCAGGAGTTAACTACTCCTGAGAATATTTTGATTCCTTTCACATGTACTGATCTCAGCATCTCCAGATTGTTTCAATTTTCCCAGGATCAGCTTGTTGCCTCTCTGCTGTCAAAAGATGTCCTATATAAAGCATTTTTTCAGTCTTAGCTACAGCTCATTAGGATTCAGTGATATGTTTCACTTTCTGCGCCACTCCAAAAACAGATAACTTTGTCATGGTCCATTATTGTTTCTATTTCAATATCTCTTTCCCCAGCAATAAGGAGGTCATGAGCAATTATTTTTATGTCTGAATTGTTTCCCAGTTATTGATATAAACTATGGAGAAATACCTTGAGTGCTAGACGAGTTTTCTGCTTGCATGCATAACCTACCAAAGCAATGAAATGGAATTGCAAAACTGATCCAGTAGTTGGCCCATTGGCCAATTTAGTACATCAAAACCAATTATCCACATCAAATATTGTTCAAATAATTATGTATTAGTAAACCGATAAGCTGCTCATCTTGCCAAGGCAACTCTTAATAAATATTGAGTTAAGGTTACATACTGCATCATCAATGGGTAAGAAATGGCCAGTTTATAAGCTAAAGATATAATTGCATCAATGGACCCCAGCACCAGACTCCTAATCCATACCATGTCAATGTCCATTAGTGCAATTATATACTTGGCTTATCAACTGTCCAATTCCTACTTCAGAAGTTCCACCTATGCCAAAAGAACTAGTCATCCCAGATGGAGAATCTTCAGGGCTGGCACAGCAAGGCCAGCTGAAGCTGTGGGAACGGGAGGGAGAGATAGAGATAGCTGGGGATGTGTAGCCATAATAAAATTCTTTCCCTGGGAAGCAAGGTTGTTCTCACAGGTGCTGGGAAGGCGTGGACTGAATCCAACTGAACAGGGACTGTGACCTGATTGGACCATGTGATGAACATGTGACCTGGAGGCAAGGACTTTGGGTTTTAGTTTGGGTGGGGAAAACTTTGGGTCTCTCAGAGTTGGGTTTCCACCAGCTGTGACAATATGACATTCCTAATAAATTCTTACTTCAAGGAAACTCCAGGCCTCAGAGTTTTGATTGCATTGGGTCTGTTACTTGGAACCCTGACAGAACCCTTGCCATAGAGATCTGAATGAGAATCTATCTTTGACATGTCAAATTTCCTTCTCCTTGAAAAAAACACAAACCAGATTGTTACAGCTTTATATCCATCTTCCAGGTAGCCCCATGACTATACTGTTTATAAGCCAAAGCTTATAAACCAAATATATAATTGCACCAATGGATATTGACATGGTATGGATTAAGAGCCTGATGCTGATGCCCACTGGTGCAATTATACCTTTAGCTTATAAACTGGTCATTTCCTACCCACTGGGCAACCAATTGATGATGCAGTACGTAATCTTAACTCAATATTTATTGAGAGTAGCCTTGGCAAGATGAGCAGCCTATCAGTTTACTAATAAATAATTATTTGCTCAATATTTGATGTGAATAATTGCTTTTGAGGTACTAAGTTGATCAAGTGGTCAACTATGGGATTGGTTTTGCAATGCTGTTTTATTGCCTTGTGCATGTATCATATTACAATAGTTTACTGCAATCAGTTTCATAGCTTTCACTGCTCTGCTTCCCAGCAGAGGTCTAAGGACCTCGCTTTTTCCACAAATATAAAATCCAACTGATAGTATTTATGCTCCTTCAAGATGTAAATTTTAATTCTGCACTTATCCCTTATTTTTTTAGAGAATTTTCATTATACAGTAAGAATACTATACCTGGCATCATGGAATAATAAGAGCCCCAGAAGAGAAGAATGGATGTATGGATAACACCCAGCATGTAGCCTCAGAATTTAAATGGAAATGAATATATTGCTTATTCACTAACATTTCTGCAAATCACAGTCTGGTTTTCCAAGTAATGTTTGCCATGTGTACATTATGTCTGGAGCTGCTAACATCACCATCTCAGAATATCCTCACAACACATAGAAACCTTGTCATCTGCCTGCACCTTTTTTATTTTTGGGGTCAGAGGTTTTCTCACAATCCTGCATTGATTATGTATCTCATTTCTGGGTTATCTGCTAATATTCTGACTTTCACTTTACTTTATTGATTGGCCCTTGGGCCATATCAAAGTTTGTTCTGTTTCTTAAAAAATAGTGCTTTATTTTGTTTGGATATTCAGTAAACTTCCATCTGCTTTACAAGGTGTTCAGCACTCAAGCCCAAGGATTTGTACGCTGCCCTCCCGTTTTCTATGAGGAGAGAAGATAGTAGATGTACCTTTTATTTTTCCTCCAGTCCTGGCAAGAAAAAATATCAATAATTCTTCTCTCCAGTATTTCCATGCTTGCCCTAAATTGATCACTGCAAGGTTTAAGGCCATCAGAGGCTTCATGCCTTGCTTTAAAAATAAGAAGAGGGAGGTGGGAGATAAAATTTGATTATAGTTGGATCTTCTGCCGCCATAGTTCATTAAGGAGTATTTCTTTTCAGTTAAAATGCTTAGAACACTTTAAACTGGAAGTCAACATAACTTTTAAAAGCAATCCATTTTTGCTACTGTATCTGGAAAGAATTATGTCAATAACCATTTCCATAATCTATATATTTCCTCAGTGCTCATCCTCCTGTGCCATGAACTATGGAGCAAGTTCTAACCATTTTTAAAGGGCATGTCCCAGGTAAGTTGCTTATATTTCATCCAAGTTCTCTGCATAGGCAGTTTAATTTAGTTTACTTTATTGTCATTGCACCTCGTACAACGAAATTAAATGCCATCTTCTGTGTACATTATGACTATAAAAATAAAATACAAACACACATCCTTCAGATTCTATACAATTGAATTGAAAACCCCTGATATTGCATTAATATTGCACTATACAGTAGAATTCAATATAATTAGTGCCCTGGGATAGAAGCTGTTTTTCAGCCTGTTTGTCCTTGTTTTTATTATCCTGTACTGTCTGCCAGATGGCAATAGTTCAAAAAAAAGATGCCCAGGATGAGATGGATCTTTAAGAACATTTGAACTTTCTTAAGGCAACAGGAGCTATAAAGCTCTTCCAAAGAGGGGAGAGGGCAGCCAATGATGCTCTGGGCAATGACGTTAACCCTGTGAAGCACTGTCCTTTCTGCCACTGTGCAATTGGCAACCCATACACAGGTGCAGTAAGTTAAAATACTCTCTATGGTGCAGCATTAGAAGGTCACCAGCAGTTTTTCATTCAGTCAGTGTTTCCTGAGAAGCCTCAGGTAGTATAATCTCTGCTGGGTCCTTTTGACTAGTGCTGCAATGTGAGTGTCCCAGGTCAGGTCCTCTTTTATGATAATTCCCAGAAACTTAAAACTGGCCACTTGCTCCACTCGATCTCGATTGATAAGCAAGGGCTGGATGTCTGATCTATTCCTTCTACAGTCCACTATAAGCTCCTTGGTCTTATTGGTGTTGAGGAACAACTTATTGTCTCCACACTATGAAAGCAACCGGTCCACCTCATCTCAATAGGCAGACTCATCCCCCGCAGAGATGAGTCCCACCACTGTTGTATCATCTGCAAATTTAGTAATGGTATTACTAGCATGAGTGGGAATGCAGTCATGCACATAGAGAGTATAGAGTAAGGAACTCAACACGCAACACTGTGGTGTACCAGTGTTAAGAATAAGGGCTGAAGAGGTATGATTACCTAATCTGACCCTCTGAGAGGGGCCAGACAGGAAATCCATAATCCAAAGGCAGACTGAATTAAATTCATATTTACTTGTTTGGGTTTTAAGGTAGTGTTTTTCTTTCTCTCCTGGCACAAATCTTGTCATGGGGAGAACCTGTTGGCCACTTTAGGCTATTGCAAAGTCCTTTTCCCCAGGTTGCTAGGTGGAGCAGTGGTTAGAATGCGGTACTGCAGGCTACTTCTGCTGACTGCCGGCTGACTGCAATTTGTCAGTTCAAATCTCACCAGGCTCAAGGTTGACTCCACCTTCTGAGGTGGGTAAAATGCGGACCCAGATTGTTGGGAGAAATATGCTAACTCTATAAACCGCTTAGAGAGGGCTCTAAAGCACTGTAAAGTGGTATAGAAGTCTAAGTGCTATTGCTACTTTGGCTCAAACTGTAGAATGCCTGTCGTATTTTCTTTTTATGTTCCCCTCCTGATTTAATCAATGATTTATGGCAATTACCCACATATGATTTAATCAACTATGGCTTTATGTGAGCTTAATCAGTGCTTGGATTCACATACTATGCTAAGCCATGTTTGTGTATCTATGATTTATCAAATACATGATGATTTGCTCCATTTTCACATTATACTAAGTGATAAAATTTGGTTTAGAAGCCACTAGGGTTGCATTCAAACATCACACCAAGTAAAAACCAAAGAAACTACCACAATGTGTGGACACAATGAAAAGGGTGAAAGTAAAAAACAAAAGTGCTCGCAGATGTTGCTTGATAACAATGTTTTTCAAACTTGGAAACTTTAAAATGTATGGACCTCAACTCCCAGCATACTGGCTGGGGAATTCAGCAGGGGTGGGCTGCTGGGGGTTTGGAGGGGTTCAGGCAGACCCTTAGGGAAGATCCTGTGGAACTGCCGAACTGCCAAATCCCACTCCTAGCTGGCCCCATCCACGCCACCCCTCCCAGGAGCCCCCATGTGGCCCATTTGAGATGCAGGTAAGTTCAGGGCGCACACAGAGTCTCAGGGAGAGTGAAAAACCGGTCTCCCAGAAGTTCAAGAAGAGAGCCTCCGCAGCCTAGAGGCTTGAGGAAAGCCTCCAGTGGCCGGGGAGGGCCGTGGTGCAGGAAGCCAACTAGGCCACACCCACCATGGCCACACCCACCCCGCAACTGGGCAGCAAACCCATTGCTGAAACTTTTGAAGCCCACCCCTGGAATTCAGGGAGTTGAAGTCGCAACATCTTAAAGTTGCCATGTTTGAAAAACGCTATTTTACAACAAACCTTGTGCTGTGTTTTTATTTATTTATTTATATCCCACCTTTATTATTTTTAACAATAACTCAAGATGGTGAACATATCCAATGCACCTTTCTCCTCCTGTTTATAATGTATTTCCAAGCAAGATTTTTGTGTAAATTATTCTGACTTATCCACAAATGGTTCAAAAGTTCAAACATAATCCTCCTCTTTCATGTATAACTTCTGATGTTTCTTACCACTTGTTTTCCATTATTCTTCTTGAAAGAAAAAGTTTAATGGAAGAAAAGACGAAATAGTTAAATAATTACTTAAAGGAGGAAGTTTAGGTTCTGTAAGTCTGAAAGAACCTTCTGTACGTCTGAAAGAACCATCTGGACTTTTATAAGGATTCCTAGATATCGTTAAGATCTATGTTTTCCTTCCATTACTTTGTCTTTTTCCTCGTACAAAAAATAATAATTAAGAAAGATATAATTGTTTGACTTTATCTTTGGATTAGTAGCACTAGGAACCATCTTTCTGAAAGAAAGGAGAGTAAGAGAATGAATAGTTTTGGATATCCAACCATTTCAGTTTAAGTGCAGAGCCTTAGTTCTGTCAGGACTTTCTGTATAAGAAGGAAACATTTTTAGACATTTTAGACATTGACAAAAAGAACCCAGTACGGTTAACTGAGAATTGGCACAGCTGGTTGCTTCTGAGCTGAAGCAGGTATTTGTGTGTAAATTTTACTGAAAGTTTTTTTGATGGACACATTCATTGCTTTTCCATTGGAAGACAAAAAGTGTAAACCCTTTTTTCTGCCTTAACTTTCTATTGCTGTTATTTATAGTTTATTTCTAATTAATTGCTTACCAATTAGATCAAATTTTTGCTCGGCTCAAAAACAGTAAGAAACCATTATTTTTCCATAAGAAGCAGTTAATATAAATAAGTATAAAAAGTCTGTTAAAAGTTTTCTGATAGTTTTATCAACTATCAGAACTTTTGCTTAGTTAGACCTATCCAGTTTTCACTGAAAATTCAACCTGTGTCTAATATGCAGCTGGGAATAATGACACATGCAACATCATGATATAGATGATGTGATTTGCATATTTATTACATCACCATGTTATTGATTCATATGCATCATTTATTGCATCACACCATATGTGATGTTGTGATATATCATGGCTTGTTACAGAAGACATTGGTTAGTGAGTTAAAACTCAGAGCTATAACTTAAGCTTATTAACCCTGATAACTTCTCCAAGTTTTTAGATAAGTTTCTAATTTAGATATATACTTAATACTTCTAACCCTCACTTGTTCATAAGACAGTCTTTTGTATTTTGAAATACACAGGTGATGTATTTATGATTAGAATTCAGTGTCAAAGAGTTGATCGTGGACCTGTTGGAGTGGAACTAAAAGTACTTTGTTTTGTTTTATTCCTTGCCTTTCTGCTCTATCAAGCATTTCCGGTTGCCATGGAATCAAATTGAAAAATTGTGTGTCAGCCTCAACTTTAGATGTAAGATTATGTGCCTGCTGTCTGGAATGATATTGTCGCCTTTCCCCCAACCCCCAACATATACAGATGTTTCCTGGCCTTGTTGGCCTTTAGAAATACCTTACAATCTTGGCTGATTCCTTGCATTTCAGGACCAAGATGTTTGGATTTCCCACTTGGCAATATACTTTATCCCTTCAAATGGAACAACTGATTCTGTGTTTCTCTGGTTTAACCTAAACTGCCTTTAGATGTCATTACGTTTCTCTCACATTATGTTATTACTTATTATTAATTGGTTGTCTTTCTTCCACTGACTTTTTCCTATGGTCACCCTCGAGAGTTGCAGTTGGCTGGCTATTTAAATCAATCTAATAAATAAATAATAATAATAATAAAATGGGTCCCTGATCACTTATTAATGGCTGTTGTTACCTTTGTAATTAAAATGATTTGTTTCTATTTCTTCATTTTTGAGGTTATTGTATGCCACCCAGAATTGGGCAGCCATATAAATTTGATAAATAAATAAAACTTGTAAGGTACCCAGTTGACAAAAAAAGAAATGTTATTGAGCAACATCTCCCATCACTACTAGTTTGTGGGTCATGCTGGGTAAAACTGAGAGGAACTAGAATCTCAAAACATTTGGAGGATGCAAATGTTCTCTGTCCCTGGAAAGGCAATAAACAAGCAAGCAAGCAATCATGCATCTTTTGCAAGGTATAAAAGAAGAGAAAGCAAACAAGGCTGAAGAAAGATTTATCTTTACTGTCAGCAAGAGAAATGAAACAGAAAAGCAGGATTTAGGCATTTCATAGAGTACATCATTCTTGATATAATGCTGAAAAAATCAACCTAGTGCTAAAATCAAATATTGGTGTTCTGATTAATGAAAAATTGTGTCAGCTAAGTGGCTAAAGTGAAATGGCTGTGTTTCAGAAGTAGCTTTGTATCACTAAGTTTCTTATCGAATAAAAGTGTATTCAGGTTCTTCCTTTTCTTCATTCTTGACTTGGAGAGTTAGACATCATTTGAGTTCCTGGGCCAAGGAAATAGTCTCCTATGGTCCTCATGACAATTTAAGACCTCTGGCTCATATAACTCTTCCCCAATCAGATGGTCTCATATGCGCATATTCTATTGTTTACTTATAGAATATACATTCTGAAACTTGTTTTTATTCCCTTTTTTAGGAATCTATACCACTAATGTAACTGAGTAACCCATTTCGCAAGCCCATCTGTACATACATGTAGAACAAGCAATGAAAGCATACAGACCTAGTACAAGTAATGCAAAATATATTAATCAATATCTAAACAAAAAATAATAATAATCATAGAGATCATTTTCGCCAGCAGATGCAAATTGATTGATAATCCAAAGTGGCATCTGCTCCATTTTCTAAATTAACCACCCAGTATAGTAACATCACTTCTCTTGAACAGCTGATTCCAAGCCTTTGCAGCTGTAATTTTTACTTACTATAGAAGTCATCATATGTGTTAGCTAATGCAAAGGATAGAAATAGGCTCAAAATTTACAGAAAAGAGACTCTTCTCATATAGAGATTGTTTCCATCTTGATATATCGCAAAAAATGTAACCTTGACACAAATCTTTTTTTAAAATATTACGCATATTTTTTTCACTACATAAGTCAAGTAATATATAGTTTTAGAGATGTGACTTCAGAAGAGGAAAGATGACTTTAGCAAACAGAGCATTAGTTTTCCCCAATCTAATCTTGAGCTTGTTAGGGCAGCTTCTAAGATTGACTTTTGGAATATTGTTTGTGGGTGTAAATATTCTTAAACTAGCAGGATTACAAAGACAATCTGGCAATAATATGCATCCTGTGTCAGAATTAGTTTTGTATTGCCCTATTTCTAAAATATTCCCTCAAGCAATCAATACACATTATTCATTTTCACTTCTAAAGTACTTGCAGGCAGATTTCATTATATTGAGTATTAAAGGCCCAAGATTTGACATATGGCCTATGTAGGAGGTGAGGAATGTAAAACCACCACTGAACAGGGAATAACAGCAGACCTGTTCTAAAGTAGCCTTTAGAACAGGGGTGTCAAACTCACGTCATCATGGCAGTGTCATGTGATATATCAGGACTTTTTCCCCCTTTGCTAAACTGGGTAGGGGTGTAGCCAGCATGTGATGCCTCTGGCCCGCGGGCAGCAACTTTGACAGGCCTGCTTTAGAAAAACTTTCCTCAATCCATTGTTCTCTGATACGTCCACAACTAGAACTAAAAATACTAATCCCAAAATCATAATGGCTAGAAGTTCTGGGAATTACCCTCACATATGACTTGATAAGGCTAGTTTAATCCAGCATTGAATTTATGGGTTAGTAAATTATTTTTTATCCTAACATCCGGCCATCCATCTATCAATCCATCCATGATTTATTTATCTGAGATAAAGTGTTATTAAACTCAGTGTGGTGCAATTCTGAACAAAAATCATTGAACAATATAAACTCATTATAAATTGCCCCCTTCCAGTTGTGTGTGTGATTATAAATCACTCTCTTACCTCTTCATACCATATCCCTCATTATTCTTCTACCCCATCATCATAAACAGGAAATCCAGAAGACAGAGAGAAAGGGAAGGAAACCTTGTCCCATAAACTCTGCTCCATTCATGTGAACAACGTTCAAATTAACTAAATGGGATCATACTAAGTGGAGGCCTACTAAAGTGGAGGCCTACTAAAATGAAAGAATTTAATCTAGATATAACTAATTAATCCATTTTTTCAACAGTTCTATTCTAAGAGTTATGTGATAAAACACATTGAACCATAAAATAGTTCATTTGGTTTTGATTTTTCCCATTGTATAAATTCAACCATTTCAATTTTTTAAACCTACAATTTATGATTTAGCATTTGTTCTAATAACCCCAAGAACAATTGTATACCAGTCAATGTGTTTAATAACGCATGCTATAAATTTCATGCAGTACGGATCCTATCTAGTTTTCAGACCAATGCAATGGTGTTCCCAGGACAAGATGAAAAACTGAAAGATGGTCCCATCTTTGATGACTTTTTGGAAGTCCCTTAAAACCTGGTGGTGTTGTCAGGCTGGGTGTCACAAAGGAATGTTGATCTGATGAGATGGTTCTATTGTTCATAATCTGATACTCTCTCTTAGTCTATCCATAATAATTTTTATACATTTTGTATGTTTTTAAAATTGTTTTGTCTGTTTTTGTCTCTGGTCTGCTTTGGTTGCCATCCAGAATCAGCATATTTATATGACCCCCACATCGTGAGATGAGGGGTCATATAAATATGATAAATAAATAATAAACAGTGACTAAACCCGCAACATATGACAAGTAGGGCAGATGAAAAACAAACTTGTCTCACTATTTTAATATTGATAGCAATTTGTAATGTAATGTAACTGCAAATTCTCATTGAACAGGACAATTTTCCATAATTTTAAGAGCAGTTAAGACAGTAGAACCAACCAGGGAAGCTAGTGAACTGCTCTTCACTGAACCTAAGTACAGATATCCGTCCCCATTTAATGCAGAAATGCAAACACATATGGAAAAAGAGATGAGATTGGCATCTATCATTCTAGCTACTGCTGTTAATAACATCTGGAGTTCCCCTGGATGGGGACACTAAGCAAAAAAAAAAAAAAGCATTGTTAACAAGCATATAACTGCACTGCGATCTTTCCACCATCATTATCTCACATCACATACAGCTTTTCAATCAAAGCCATAAGCACGATGTGTTATCTGAGCTGGCATGACTTCCATTCTGGGTTAAAGAAACTGGAATTTAAAATATATGCATATCAAAATCTGCTTTTTATATTTCAAATGATGGTTGTTCTAAATTTAAACTATATGGTAAGCCTTATGACTGGCTGCAGTAGGGTATACAACATAGAGTGGGGAAGAATTATGACACACACACTCATAAACCAGGCTTTGTGGTTTAGCATGTCATGTAAACACAGTCAATAGACACATTAGTTTGCAACAGACCTTGCTTAACCTTACAGGAATAACACACAGGAAATTTATTTCCTTGTAGCGCTAATTGGTTTGTAAGGCAAACTCAAGCTAACAAAACAACTAAAGAAAATAATTTTGCAGAAAAAGTTGTTGCATTTTCCAGCTTATCTACTGACTACTCTCACTTAATCATTGCAAATTGATGCATTTATCAATTCAAAAAAAATATGGCCAGGATTTAGTAATACAAAAAATAATGTTATATATAAGGAGGTTTGACACGTTGAAAAAAAAATCACTTGAATGGAAGAGAAATCACTTTGAAAGCTGAAATGAAATGCATTTATCCTACTCTCAGTCTGTAATTGTGTAGCTTTATTCAAAAATCTAACATTTAATAGGGTCATAAATTAGCAATAACTTTGATGTGTTTAAAAAAATGTCCCATTTAATCAGAAGACTGCTAAGTGGCTTTTAGAAAAGATGATTCTCAACTGCAAGGGTAAAAAACGTGTGGCAGATGATAATACTTTGATTCCCTTCAGATTCATTTAATATGCCCAGTGGCTAAGGATGATGGAGACCTGTAACATTTAAAGAGGTTTGCTGTCTGGTGTCCACGATTTCTGTAGTGGCTTTTACTTAAAAGTAAAACAAGGTTTTAATCAATTGTTGTTTTGGAATACCTGTCTTAGGGAAAACTGTTACATGCAGTTGGAAGTCAAAAATTTGCAAAAATTATCCTAATCCAAGAAACCTATGGTATTTTACTCATGGTTAAGTGGGGCTCTCTGAAATGAAACTTGACAGCTAGTTTCCATTCAGGAAAATGGTATGTGAAATAAAGCACATGCAATAATTAAATACCTGTTTCAAGTTTTGGGAACAGCAAATTTTTTGAGTACACAATTAAGCATTCTTTCAAGATACAACTACAGTATTTTGGTCCTTGCACTATAAAAAATATGTTGAGACTCTATAAAAAGTGCAGAGAAGAGCAACCAAGATGATTAGGGGACTGGAGGCTAAAACATACGGTGAATGGTTGCAAATATTCAGCATGACTAGACTAGTGAAGAGAAGGACCAATAACAGTGTTCTAATATTTCAGGGGCTACCCCAGAAAAGAGGGGGTCAAGTTATTTTCCAAAGCACCTGAAGGCCAGACAAGGAATAATGGATGGAAACTGATCCAGGAGAAATTAAACCTAAAAATAAGGATAAATTTTCTGACAGTGTGAGCAATCAACCAATAGAACAGCTTGCCTTCGGAAGTTGTGGGAGCTTCATCTCTGGAAGCTTTCAAGAAGAAATTTGTCATTTGTCAGAAATGGGGTGTAGGGTCTCCTGCTTGGGCAGGGGTTTGGACTAGAAGACCTACAAGGTCCCTTCCAATTCTGTTATGCTGTTAAAATCTATTCCACATTTTCCTCCATCAAAATAAAAACACAATCCTAAATCATTTTTAGGTGAAGTTCTGAATATACTAACATGTATTCATGAATGAAACTAAAACATCACTATTTAGTACATTTTAAAGCTGAATGCAATGAAGATTTGATTTTGCAACATATGCAGCCGTATGCAGCACATTCTACAATTAAGCCCACTTCAAATTAGGCTTGCCTTATCTAGTTTATTTAAGATGCTTGAAGAATATTTATCTGTGAAAAATATTTAATGTAATAATGGTTATACTCTGGATTATTTTATGAAGATTCTGTGACTATAATATTTAGGTCTTAGCAAGCCAACGGTACCATAGGTACCTGATTTACATTAATAATGATAATGTATTAAGCTTATATACTGCTTGACTCTCGATGACTCACAATAATCAAACCCCCCAAAATGCAATCAAACATTATCATTATTACAATAAATGATAAAAAGATAGAATAAAAGATGGCAAGTACAATGAACCAAAGGGTCTTACTCTCCTTGCCAAAGACTGGGTGAAGAGCCAAGTCTTCATGACCATTCTAAATAACATCCAGAATGCAGGGGAGGGGCCCTTGTTCCAGAAGGCAGATCAAGAGGTTGTGTTTTTTTCAGGATCCCAAGGTAAATTGTTGAAGGAATGTAGAGTGTAGAAACCCTGCAGGATCAAATCGGTTAGGCAGTTGTTATGGGAGACATACAATCCCCTCAAGCAAACAGGCCCTATGTAATGTAGCAATGTTTTGGAGAAATTTATTCTGTGTTTTTCTGGTAACAGTCCACAAATTAGCAGATTTTCTGTACAAAGGTTTGTATAACTGGTTCTATTATTATTATTCATATGAAAGTATTCCAGAATCACACAGCATAAATCCTGATGTTATGAATTTCTAGGAGACTCGCTTAACTATTCAAGTCAGAACAGAAGTTCCTAAATCTTAGGCAAGTGTCAAAATAGCTACCACATCTACATTAACTAACTCTGAAATGTTGTTCCTGTCACATAATTTTGTAAAGTAAAAATATACTATCTTGTTTTGAAGCCAAGTTGCATGCACAGAAAAAGGGTAGCACTAGAAGCATAAACCAAAGGACAGTCTTTAAATTAGAAATGCTTTCACTGTAGTATCTTTGTAATCCAAGGTTCCTATGGTTCTTAAGAATACACATTTGTGTTTCAGGACATGACTTAATAACATAAGGACTGTTGACTGAGAGTAGCTCATTGTGTTTGGAAGATCTGTGTGGGATAAAAGATGAATCATTTATATTTAACACCTGGTAAATTGTCTTAGATGTATAAGGGTATATCTAATGTATATTGGAAATATAAGCTATCAGAAGGCACTTTTTATCATCTCTGGTGGACATTAAAAAAGCTAAGAAATAGTGGAATTAGTACGCATTTTAATGTAGAAAATTTTCAAATTGAATGTACAGTTGAAACCAGGGGCTTTTATTTTAGGCTTGATAGACAAGCAGATTGAGGAAAAACAACAACACGGTGCCTTGTTGACAATAGCATAGCTTTTTTATGTGCTGAGATGGAAGGACTCACAAATACCTACAATGGAAGAATGGATGCTGAAAGTAATGGATTTGGTGGAAATGGCAAAATTGACCTCTTTGATTGAAAAAGAATTTGTCTTTGTTTCTATTTGGAAACCACTTTCAGATTTCTTGCCTGAAACCTAAAGAAATGAAACTTTAACCTTGGTATTTGATGATTAGATTTGTTTATGATTGTAAAGGTACTATGTGTTATAATTTATTGTAACTCAAAGGGATATTGTATTTTAAACCTGTATCAATACCAGAGAAAATTGGAAATTATTCTTTTTGGTAGCTTTTTTATCTTCTTGTTTGCAATTCCCAATTTTGTTTTTTTCCTGTTCCCTTCCTCCTTTCCATTCTCTCTCTCTCTCTCTCTCTCTCTCCACACACATTTAATAAAATTGTATATTCTTTGGAACAGAGAAAAGGGGAAAGGAGGACAGAAACAAGATAGTAATGCAAAGCTCCGTGATAGTGCAGAGACTACTGTGGACAGGGAATGAGGAATGGCTGAGAGATAGAAGCAAATATGTGCAGTGGTAGAAAGATGATAGGAATCATTATATCAAACACAGAGAGACACAGATGACAGGCAAGAAATGGCTCTGTGGAAACAGACTTAAGGAGATCAAGTACTACTACTGCCGGTAGGTAGCAGTTTAGGATGTTATATATGAAGGAAGAGGGGGGAAAAGGAAGAGGACCAAGCATACAATATGATAGTGTCAGAGAAAAGAATGTAGTCTGGGACTGAATAAAAAAGGAAGATCACGGCTGAGTTCAGAAACAACTATAAGAGTCACAGAAATAAAAAGGAAAATGATTAAGAAAAAAAAATTAGCATTGCAAAACACTTGTAAGGGAGTTTCTAGTGGTTAATTATTGATACAGTTTCACTATTAACCTCCACAATTTAAATTAAATGTGAATCTATTGTTGTATAATTGATGAGGGCACAAATCACACACCAAGGGTCAAAGTACTATTTTCTATTCTCCTGGATAATACAGAAATGTTCAAAAGAAAACAAACAAATCAAATGAGCTGGTTTTATTAATCACTATACCTGGGTTAATAAATCAGTTAATGTGTTTATATAACACACTAGGCCCAAATATTCTGTTTGTTGGTTTGATTCTTATAACATGCTGAGACAATGGCTACATATGCATTATCACTGATTTTTCTTTTTATGTGGCAGCCAGTCGTTTTCAACTCCTAGAAACCACACAGACAGATCTTCTCCAGGAATCTGTCCCTAACCTGGTCTTTCAGGTTTTCTAATGGTACAGCCATTGCCACTCTAACTGAATCCATCCACCTTGCTGTCCTCTTTCCCAACATTACAGCCTTTTCCAGAGATGTGATAGAATCAAATCAAATGAGTTGGTTTTATTAATCACTATACCTGGGTTAAGGAGGAGGATAGTTAAGGAGGTGGATTCCTAGGAGGGAGGAGGTGCATTCCACAGAGTTAGGCCAGATATTATGTGTGAGAAAAAGAAGGTGAAACCAGGCCCCCCTTCCCTAATAGTTCACAGATTATATTGTAGCTGCAAATAGTGGAATGCTCAATCTGGCAAGATTTTGTCTATAGGCATGAAACAATAAAGAACTCGGCTTGGAAGAATCACATGTTATTCTTGGTTTTAGTCTGACAGACATTATCTTCAGATAATGTGTTTGAAATAGAATGTATGAATAGTGGTAAACCAATGGATCATTGAAGGTATCAATCTAGGTTTGATATCATTCAGGGCACAAATCACCAGCTTCAAAGTATGTACGGTATTTATTAATACATTTATACACTTAATAAATTTGATTAATAAATAATCTGAGCCTAGTAATTTGTGCCTTGAGTGAAATCAAATCTAGTTTGGTATGCTTGATTATCCATTGGCTTATCACTATCCCGATACAAAAAAATAAGCATAATCACTACCCAATCAATCCATTTCGCCATAGTGTTGGTACCTTGGCTTATCTTGAAAAGGGTAACTGGTTAGCACTTGGATGACAAGACTACCAGGAATACTCTCAATGCTCTAGTGTAGAGAGGGAAATAAAACATACACACATAAACGCACAAAGAGAAGAAAGCAATGCAAATCCATCCATATTGTGGAAAACTAAAAATCACATACAGTCACCTGGAATCAAATTCAACTCAACACGGACTTCAACTGTAGTATCCTGAGACTTAATCTGTGATGATCTTTCCCTTTAGCCTGCCAAGTAGTGACATTTTTTTCTGGATGAAATAAAATCAATAAACTCAAAAGCCTAACTAAAGTGAATTGCAGGTTATACCAATTTGAGTGTTGTACCTGGCCTTTGCAATATGAGTGTTGTTTTTAGATAATTTAGTTGGAGTTGATTAATTCAGAATTTACTGGAAGCTTGCCACCTAGTGGGTTACATGACAGTTGCATATAGTACACACATATTTTTCCCTCGATAGTGAGTAGATACAGTGAAAGCAAAAAAAATAACATTTTCCAATAAAAATATTTCATAACATAATGAAAAGTACTATACAGTTGACATTCTAAATGCAAGACACCTATTTATTTAAAATGCTTTGTTTAACATTACTATTGCACAGCCTGGTTTTTCTCAATTATATATTGTAGGTGGTTCCTTAAATTAAGAAACTAATCAAATGGGGACAAAGAAAAGTGAATGATTATTACAAATTCTTGTGCCACATTGCCCTATTTTGATTGTGCACAATATGGTAAAATATATTTAAATGATTTACCGGTCAATTAACATCAGTATTAATTATGGTCATTCGCAGGAGGCTACAGATGCCAATAATAAATTAATGGCAAAGTAATTGTGGAAAATTTACAGAAATTATAGTACATGAGGTCTACTTAGAGGCAGCAGAACTGTGTGTAATAGGATTTACTCCTTCTCAGAGATATACAGTATTGAACTGTCAATCTTACTCATTTGAAAGCAAATTATTCTTACATATTATCTTTGTCATAATATAGAATACCATTTATTGGTGTCTCACAGTTCATATTAAATGCATCCAGTAATATCAGTATACATTGTGGTACAACTATACTCTTTCCTCAATTCCTATGGGAAAATTATTTATTTGCTTTCAGCCAACTACATTGCTGTTACCAAATATGAATTATTCATATCAGTTCTGCCTTAAATCATTATGCAACTCATTCTTGGAAAAATGTGTAATGAAGTAGCCTTTTACACTGCTTTGGGACTAAAATTTGAAATCAGCTGTTAGTTTTTTTTCAAAAACCTTCAGAAAATTTGAATATTCAATTTTATCTGCTGTGCTGTGTATTCTGCTGTAAATAAATGACACAATATATTTGTAACATATCTTACATATACCATATTCACTCAGAATTTAATAATAAGAGAAAAATGCAGATTTGAAGTACCCTCATATATTAGCTATGCTTCTCAATTATCTGTTTATAGAACAAATCCTAAAACTTACACTTAGAAGTTCTAATCCAGCTGTATGGATCAGTGCAGGTATTCATTTTAATGTTTAATGAATGCTTAATTTGGATTATTTTTTAAAAAGTAGACACAGAGTTCCAATAACTAAATCACTTCAGAACTCACAACAGTTGTTTGTTCTACATAGGACTTTATACAGAAGCTAGGCCAGAAATCAAAATTTTAAACTATTTAATATGTAAAGATGACCATGACTTAAATTCAACCCTTAGTGACTATATGGTCATACCCATGCATTTTACTGGCAACTGTATGGAAGTAGCTTGCCATTCTCTTCTTCTGGAGTATTTTTTTTATTTCTGTATTTATTTACAATCTTGGAATTCCCTTGTGTTCTCCAGCCAAGTACTAACTAGATCTGATTTTGTTTAGTTTGACAAAATGGTAAAGTGCTGCAGATACACGCAGCAGACTGGTGCAACATCAATACTATGACAGCTACACAAACATGTATTTTACATACATTTACACTGCTTACCTTTGGGAATCTAAATCAGCATTGGGTGTGTTCTTGAAGCTGTCCCCCCAACCCGGGTGATTTTATAAATCTTTTTAAAATTCAAAGTCACCGGTTTTTCTTTTATTAGAGTTTTATGGGAATGAAAGATAGTTCTATATCTTAGGGGACAATCAGTAGGGTGGAAGGGTTAAAGCATCAACCTAGAAACCAGGAGGCTGTAATTTCTAGTTGTAAAGCCAGCTGGGTGACCTTGATGCAAGCACTATCCCTCATCCCTAGGAAGGAGGCAAAGGCAAGCCATTTCCCAAAAGCCTTGCCAAGCGAACTGCCAGGATGTGTCCAGGCAGTCACAGAGAGAGAAAAATAAAATAAAATTCCTATTATTGCAATAATTCCTCGAGTGCAAGTGCATTTAGAGCAAAAGCAAACCTTCGCCTGAATGAAGCCTAGCAGCCAGGCAATAGGATGGGGAGAAGAGAGAGACTGACCGCAGTGAATATTTAAAAGACGCACAGAGTTTGATCAGGGGCTAAGGTCGAAAAGCTGGATTTATTCCACACACAAAAGCTCTGCTGATTTTTCTTTATTCAACTTATTTCACCGCCTTCCTCTGGTCCTAACATCCAAGTCTGGATTCCATTCTTTCTCCAGCAACGCTATTCACGCTAGGGCAGCCAGCCGCCTCCCTTTTTTTCTTTTTTTTCTGTAAAAGTAAAAACCGCCCCGCCCCCCTCCCCCGAATTCCTCTTCTCAAGGTATGAAGGGGATAAGGCGCGACCCCTTCCCGCCCTCTTTTCCTTTGCGCCGCTCTCTTTGGCTGCCTTCGCTCTCTTTCTTCGCGGCTTCGCGGGGAGAAGCGGAGCTCTGCTGAAATCGACCCGCCTTCGCTCACCCGCCTCCATCGATTCCAGGGTTAAAAATGAAATTTAAAAATTCCTCCCCCCCCCCCCACTCCTCCCTTCGACTTGCTTTGGGCCGGGTAGGTCATTCGCTGCCCGCCAGGGAAAAAGCCGCGCGGCCGGTACCATTTGCCCGGCGACAGGGGTAAGCAAGCGGACCGCCGCGCTCCCGCGGCCTCTCCCGCGACGAGCTTACTAAGCGAGGGTACGTGGTCCAGCTCGAGGTGTGGGCGGGGCTTTGCGCGGCCACCCTCCTCGCTCGAGGTAGGAGTGGGAGGGCCCGCCCGCCCCCAGAGCGGAAGTGCCTTGCCAAACGGAGGGAACGGGCTGAGCTGGGCGGCTGGCTTGCCTCGCGCCGGGGCTCGAGCGTCGCTGTCATCGGCTTCGGCGCGGGAGGAAAGTTGGGCTCGCGCTAACCCCTTTCGCAGGCGGCGTCTCGGATGCGGCGGAAGCAGAAGCGGCTGCTGCAGGCGGTGGGGCTGGCGCTGGCCGCCCTCGTCTTCCTCCCCAACGTGGGGCTCTGGGCGCTGTACCGGGAGCGGCAGCTGGATGCCGTCGGCGGCGATGGGCGAGGAGGAGCGGGAGGCGGCGCCGCGGGGGGAGCCCGCGGGGGGGCGCCGCCAGGAGCAGCCGCCGCAGCCCGAGAGGAGGCGCAGGTGAGAAAGGTGGAACTGCCCTCCGGCATGCTCTGCCCGAGGGAAGGCTTGTTGCGCTCCGAAAACGGACGGGAGGGGAGATCCTTCGGCGGGGAGGGGGAGGGCGCGGCGAAATCCGGACCGCTGGCTCTGCCCTCCGTCCTTTCTGTGGGCCAAGGACGGAAGGGGACGCCTGGCTTCCCTTGGGACGAGCGGCCGCTCAGTAGAAGGAAGAGAAGAAGGATCCGGGAGGTGGAGGCTGACACGAAACGTGGAGGGGGGCGGAGGGAATTGAGGGGATGGGAGGAAGCAGGGAAGCTTGTGTTTGGCTCCTAGGAGAAAAAGAAAGAGCGTTTTGGTAGTTGCAGGTCTTGGTTTCCTCTCTCGTCGAGACGAAAGGCCAGTGATGACTATTTGTGGCGGGAGAAGTGCTTTTATTTTAGGGAACAAATAAATGCCGATGAAATTAAGAGGTTTTGCAGCTGTCCCGTGTGCGGGGCTGTCCAATATCCCCCAAATTAGTCTTCAAAAGCCATTTCTCACTGCATCGCTCCCGGCTCCGTTGGCTTTGAATGAAATTGTAGTATCCACTTCCTCTTCTGTTGATAGTGACTCCCTGGTGCTTTCTCTTCTGCTGAGCGGTTTTTTTGCCCCCAAAAGAGAACTGACCTGGGATTTGAAACTCATACTACAGTACTTGATGCCCTTGATGTTTCTTTTTAGTTGAGGTATGGTTGTCAGCTTTATTTTAATTTGCTTATTAATCAGATTGATGCACCATCTCACTTTATAAAGTGATGCCTGGGAAGTTTACAATAAAAGAGACATAACCCTATACAAAAATATTAGAAGAACAAAACTAAGTATGTCATTTGTACCTAAAGCCTCTTCTATTCAAGTCATAGGAGCCAGTTAAGAGTCCCATGTAGGATTTCAGTTCTGCCCATAAGGAACCAGAGAAATAACATCACACTTCTGATTTTTTTTTTATTTTGCCATCCTACTCCTCTTTACTTTGCAAGAAAATAAATGAAAATAATTAGATTTACTTTTCAATAAAACTGTACATATAGATGAAATTGGTTTGATGGGATTATCTTGTTAAATATTGAAACTGTTGCAGAAATAGTATGTTATTGCAATCCTGTACTCTTCAAGGTTTCTTTATACAAACAAGAATCTTCTCTTTTCCTCTCAAAACTAAATGCTATATGAAGTTAAAAACATTCTGATACTGTAACATACAACCATGGTAATGGTGTTCTCCTTTGTGCCTTCCAGAAATTAACAAGACAAAATTCAGTGAAATATAACTATATAGAAACTACTGACTTTAATGAATGCTGGATTTTAGCAAGGCTATTCAATATGTGCTGGAAATTTCTGTGGATGTGTCACTGATCACACACCATGATTTCATTTCACTATAGGACTCTAAACTTCATATTAAAACTCAAGCTTTTATTATTTCTTCTGTTTTTATGCAATATTTCAAATTTAAAAAAATAATTTTTAATCTAAATGCTATGTGTAAGATTAACCAGAATTTAATGAATTATATTTGTATGTTCTGAGAAAAAGAATCTGGTTTGAGTGTTTATTGTCGTTCTCTGTTCTGACATTGCTTAATGTCAGAACAGAGTATCTGCATGCTTTGGTTGAAGTCAGTTTACCTTTCCATAAATTAAATCTGATTTCTTGGTTTATTTTCTCTCTTGTGATACTGCAAGGAGTGTAAAAATTGCAAAAATATCACATATGAGTTTGTGCCATTTAATGTGTTAACCTCATAAAACCAACATTAATGGTTTATTAATGTTCAAACTGGGCCTTTCACAGTGAAAACCCAGTCCTTGCAAAGTATTTACAAACTGTAATAGAAGGATTAATAATTTTCTGAAGGAAACAGCCATTGAAATAGTGCACTTGTTATAAACATTTGGATTTAAGGAAGATAGCAAAATTGTGGAGATAAGGGGAAAACTGTTTTTTTCCAAATTTAGATCATGAGTATGCAGAATTTTATTTCAAGCATTTTCCTAGCTATATATTTAAATTGGAGCTGCAATAGAAGTGAGTAAACATGGCTTTCTACTGGGTTTGCAATTTTCTAGTAGGATTAACTGCTTTCATGTACAAGTGCTTTTTCTTTCTCCATTCCAAATGCTGGATAATAGTTTTATAAAAATATCATATAGTTGTTGATTGCTCATTTTACTGTGCTTGTTAGCTGCCCAGAACTGTTAAAGAAGTTAATAGCTTATACATTTTCTAATAAATAACACCTGTCATCCACAAAGAACAGTTTTATTTAGAGATGTGGGCCTTCTGAATCTCACCAGGAGAAAGAAAGAAAGAATGTAGATTACCGTTTTTCATGTGTAAAGCATTTCAGTGATAAATTAGTATTAGTCAGCATAATATAGACTCCACAATTTCTATAGAATTATAAGCACTGTCTGGCCCAGTTTTGTTGAATTATGTTCTAGCCCTATAGATAAAAATAAAATGATTGGGAAGTCTACCTTGACTCCTTCTTTGTCATGTGTTATTAAATATGAAAATGGAACCAGAAATACTTTTTAAAATAAATATATAAACTATTCCTGTATGGTAACAATGGTAATAGTTATTGTCGTTTAACTATTGATTTCCTGCATAAAGTAATTTAGTGGATTTTAAGGTATATATTACCTCATTTATTAATAAATAAATAATACTGCATTTTCATTATTTCAGTAAAATAATGATAGTATTGAAAACTTGCAGCAACCTTACGAACCATAATTACTAAAATATATAGTTCATAAATTGCATGGTCCAAGCAATGTAGACTAATAATACAAATGTCATTCTCATTAGAACACACATTGATAGAGGAAGTAAAACAAGTTTAGTACTTCACATATCATTCCTCTGTAGTAACACTTTTTGCAGAGTGATCACCTATAAACTTGTTTTCAGGTTTTAAAAACATATTTTCTATCTATAAATATATTTAAAATATTCCCGTGTAGGAGCTTTCTTAGGATTTATAGCTATGAAGGTATGAAAATTTATGTTTTGAAATACAATGATTGGCATTCTGGATAGATTTTTTTTTCCTAATGATGATCCTTTCACTCTAGTCTTCCAAAACTTCCAATCTCACAAAATAAAGCATTAGCAAGAAAAGAAAAGTCAGAATCTACAGAATCTACAGTTTTGTTTTTTTATTTTTCTAGAACCAGTGATTCAAAATTATATGTGTGTCAAAGATGACATGCCGTGATGTTTTGGGTCACAATGCAAGCATTTCCCAATATTCAATCATTATTTTTGAAACCCTCCAAAATGTTTTACTCTTATTTTTGTAATTATTTGATGTTTCTTTACATAATACCTAGTGTAATTATTTGATGTTTCTTTACATAATACCTAGTGCCACACATGATTATTTTTTCAAATAAATATGTAGTGAATTTTCTCTGTTTTGTTTGTGGGGCAATGTCATGACAGCAGAATCAAATTAGGCATTTCCTGAATTTTTGACATGCTGAGCCCAAAAGGTACACCAACACTATCTTAAATTAGAGCAGTTTATTTCTTTGGTACATAGAATGTTAATCCCAATATTTAGAAATAATATTTTCATTACTATTGACACAATGTTAATTTTTAACTTAATATATCTGGGGAAGAACTGATTCTGTTTAGAATCTAATCATGTGCTTATATTCATAAAGTGCTTTGAAAGAAATGCATATTTACACTAAGTTTTGTATTGTTTACAAGGAGTTTTGTATTTTAAAGAAATCACTTTTCTAAAAGGTGCATTGTTTTCATGAATGTGCAGGTATCAGAAATAATTCAAACATATTAACTTGATAGTTTATCTTAAGCACTTTTTTGTGGTTCTAATGGTAACTGTAATAGTATTAATGAACAAGATACAAAATTTTTAAGTCATATCATTTGGTAATTCAAATGTTTCATATAATATTTCTTAAATAAACATTTAAATTATGACATTAATATTTTAGCACTTGTCTTTCTATTATATGGAAGGATTATCTGAGCCTGGAATTACAGCTGTAAATCATGGTCATTGAATGGGTGACCATGTGACCATGCCTGATTTTATGACTTTTTTTGTGGCAGATATGAATGCCAGAGTCATTAATGAACCCATTTTAGCCAATGGCCATTTTTATTGAAAATTGGAAGTAAATGCAGGCAAAAAAAAAGTCATATATTGAGGTAGTGTAACCCTGCAAATGTCAAGTCATTGCAGACTAATTGTCCAGTGTCCAAAATGAATCACATGACTGCAGAGTGTGCAGACTTCAGAACTTCAAAACCGGGTCATAAGTACCTTTTGGGGGATCCATTGTAACTTCAAACAGTCACTAAATGTTTGCTTATAAGTTGAGAACTATCCATAATTGTTACCTGAGCCAGTACCACTTAAAAAATATCAAAATAAAAAGAGTGAAATAAAGTGCTGCAGGATATAATTATCCCATATATGAAAAGATATTTAAAAGTTTTAATAGAGATTTGTGCCCACCGATTCTCCACAAACCTAAAAGCAGAGAACAATGAATAAGGATTTTGGATATGCTTCATATATTCTTATCAAACTTTTTATGTTTGAACAAATTAATGAAAGCATTTCTGCATAATGTATCCTGGCACTAGAAAAGTACTTGCTACTTGTCAGTGCAATCACATTTGAAAAGATTGTGCACCTGGATTTTTGAATAAATTATTTTTCTCCCTTTTGCTGCTTCACCTGTTTTGTCAGGATTTATTTTAGGAGGGTTTGGTATTACTGGATAAAATTTATGCAGAATTTCAATGAAAATCCACAACCAAATCAAACCAAACAAAATCCACAACTATAGCTTGTTTCAAATTTCAGACTAATGCTTTATCATGGAATGATTTGCAGTTTTTATCACTTATCGGTAAGTACTTCAAAAAGTATATCTGATAAAGTTACCTTTTGGCATACTAAGTCATGTAGACTCTTACGACATACAGTCTTTAAAAATTAAAATAATATAGTGATATGACATTTAACATACTTTGTCTGCCACATGCATTTTTGTGTCACAAGATAGGTTTGAGCAATGGTTCCAGTCACCTATTTTCTTAAAAGGCCTTCTAGCTTATTTTATTGTAATACTTCTATCTCCCACCCACCCCGGTCACACGTCTGGGCAATGCACAACAAGGAATATACAACAAAAACAACATGATGATATATTAGCTATAAACATAATAATTTACTCTTAACTTGATGAAATAAAACTATCTTCAGTACCTTTAGAAATGAAAGAAAAGTCAAAATCAACTACTAATGTAGTCCAAAATTTGGGGGCTGTTGCAGAGAAGAGATATCACTGAAACCAACTGGATACCTTTTAGACCAATGATGCATATTCCCAATAGGACTTGTTTAGTTAGCCAGGCAAGACAGAATCCTATTTGGCAAGACAATCGGTATAGATGCTGTGACTTACAGGGTTTTATAGATAATGACTAGCATTTTGAATTGGGCCCAAATTCTATTGGTACTTGATGCATTAACCTTAGAATACGCATAGTAGCAAATCTTTTCAAATAACAGTGGTTGCTTTGTTCTGCATGAATTCCAACTTTCTTGTCATCTTCAAAGGCAACTTCACATAAAATAGTTCAATTGTATGACGATCAAGTCACTCTTGCAAAGATTTTCTGGTCTACAGTAGAGCCATAACTGGTGGTCTTGGCTTAGAATCTGAGCCATGCTTTCTGGAAGCTGAATATTTAATTTGCTCATATGAGCTCATATGAATGTGTGTGGCTGCAGCAAAATGATGGAAGTTTATGCAAATAGTAAGTCTTACCTCGTCCCTGCAAAATACCAGGACAGTGTTTGATGAAACATCTCCAGGGAAAACATTGCAAAATCAGAGTGATATAATAGACAATGCCTTTTGCCTTCTTGTTTTCTGACAGTATAATAGGTTAATCAAAGAAAGACTTTCAATAATACCCCTAGATGTAGGACAAATTCATAGAGAAGCAGTGAGGCTTTCATTTAAGTCTCTAATCATTTTAGCGATTAACAGAAAATCCACTAAGGTTGCTGTAATATTTCACAAGTATTGGTCTCACTGACCAATTTGATTAGCATTAGCTGAAATATTTTGAATGCCATTGAATTACTCGGAAAAAATGAAATTAATTACTACTCTGTGTATACAGGGATTGGTAATTCAGAGTTATTTACCAGATGCTTATGATACCCAAAGTCTTCACCAAGAAATTCCTCCTCAAATAAAAATAATGAAAAATAAAATGGCGAATGTTTCATGAAGCTAGCAAATTGATTATATGAAAAACCTAAAAAGATTAGTGATTAGTGATTGTTAACACAATCACATAAATGTTAACTAAAAAGCTAGAATCTATTTCCCATGGTGTGCTTTGTAAGTAGAGGTATTCCTCGACCTACAACAATTCATTTAGTGACCATTCAAGGTTACAACAGCACTGTATGACCTTTTTTCAAACAGTTATGACCTTTGCAGCATTCCCATGATCATATGATCAAAATTCAGATGCCTGAAAACTGGTTCAATTTTATGACGATTGCAGTGGCCCAAGGTCATGCAATCCCATTTTATGACCTTCTGATAAGCAAAGTCAATGGGGAAGCCAGATTCACTTAACAACCGGGTTACTAACTTATCAACTGCAGTGATTCACTTAACAACCGAGGCAGAAAAGATTGTAAAATGGGGCAAAACTCACTTAACAAATGTCTCACTTAACAACAGACGTTTTGGGCTCAGTTGTGGTTGTAAGTTAAGGACTACTTATATCTCTCTTGTAACACTATTAGAAAAGGCAATGAGAAATCAGTTCTCTTTTCTTTGCAAAGAAAATATTGCTGTGCCCATGTAACAAAGACTGAGCCTGAATTGTGTGTAGTTTTCCTGAGACATACATCAGTGTCTATGGGGAGATCAAAAAGACAGGCTGATGGGTACAACAGTACTATCCAAATTCCAACCATTTGTGTGTGCACCATTGAACATGTAGACAGAAGAGGCATGCTTCAACTGCACTACCACAATAGCAGCATTTTAGGAACAAAAGTGTTCCTAAAAGCATTGCAGGAACAAATAGCTTAGGTAGGAGGAGCCTAAAGAAGCATAAGAAGGACTGAGTAGTTTCAATAAAAAGGACATTTTGATTAAAAAGGCTCTATATTACTAAAGTGCTCTGATGGGATGATATTGGAGGAATTTCTTCTGAGCACGATTGGGATTGGGATCTTGGTTGTTAAGCAAAGCAGTCATTAAGCGAGATGCCCAAGCTTCACTCAACTATTGCAATCCCAGATTTTCCAGTTGTGGTCATTAAGCATATGGGGCGAAAGACCTGTCCTGCCGAAAGTGGACAGGCAACTCCGTTCAGGCACAAAATGGACCTCTTGCACTGGGCTGAAAAAACGAAGTGGGGATAACAAAGGCCCCTGCTTTGTTTGTCCAGCCCACTGGAGGAGTTCCTCTCCCCTCCTCACTGGACTGAAGAAATGAAGCAATGCTTGTGAAGATCTGAAGATCTGAGCTTCATTTCTGTAGCCTAATGAAGGATTCCCGCCCCTCCTCCCTCACGCATGGAAGGGAGGGAAAATCTTTTGGCAGGCAGCAGCACCTTGCAACCTTCTTTCAGCTTCCTCATTGGCTTTCTGGGGGTGCCTGGCAACCAGTAAGTGCCAAGCAGGTTGCCAAATACCAGATCCAATCACATGACTGTGAGAGTAATTGTTTTACAAAGGCCAGAATTGTTTTATGCATCATAAAACACCTTGCTGAGCCATTGTAACCATTAAATGACTGGTCCTATGTCAAGGACGACCTGTGGTCTTGAAAGAAAGAGCATGACTGCTGGCTGGAAACATTAATAGGAGGACTCAATCCATAACAGCTTTATGGCATAAACCTATGGCATAAATTTATCATTATAGATGCCACTTCTTGATTATTCAACTAATTGTAGATAAATATATACTGACAAGAAAAAAGTATAAGTCCAACTGATGTCTTACATTTATTCTTCTTGAATCCTAAACAAATGTAGGAGGGTAGTCAATATGTATGATAATGAGTTCATGTTGCCTGAATATAAATAAATTACTAAAGTATGAAACAAACTAAAAGAATTTGACAGCATTTAAACGTAGATAAAACTCTAATATAGTATGTGAAAGAAATTTATGCTTTTTAGGACTTGTATACTGGGCAGAAAGCTAAATTTGAATTTATTTCTGTGTTTTTACTTAGCATTTTATATGATATAATTTAATTTTGCTTATCGTAAAGAATAGGAGGTTCTAGAAGGGAGGGGGGAACCTGAATTCTTGCATCAACAGTTCCAGAAATTGTAAAAGCCTACAACATTTGCAAATGTGTATGTCCTAATTATGTTATTCGTCTGAAATCTATTATGACTTATATTTGCATTCTATAAATAATAATATGCTTAAAACCTGATGTTCAGACCTCTAAGTTTAAACCTGATGTTCAGACCTCTAAGTTTTGTTTACTTTTTTCAATAATATATGGCTGAAACAGGATTTTTATGGCCGATGCTGATAAAGTCTAAAATCCTATTAATTAATTACATCAGAGGCCATTATTAAATTGCAAATGAAACTGGGTTTAAATATTTGATTTTGATTCAGTTTCAAAAAATGAATACAGTAGGCAATTCTAGCTTCAATGTGTATTATAATGTTTAGTTCCAGATGTTTAATACATAACTGTTTTATGGATTTTAACAAGCACTTCTGAAAGCTAGTTGTTTGGCAACATTTGAATGGGCTATAAATATATTTTGAAGTGGATATTACTATAAAACTACGTGAATTAAGCTCTAGGATTTTATATTCATATTTTTTGTTTGTAGAGATTTAGTGCTAAAGAACATTTCCGTGTCATGTAGAAAGTCATATGGATGCTTTAGGGCCAGATGTTTTTCCACTTTGTTGGCAGGGAAGATAAACTACTACTTAGTGCCTGACATTTCTGAAAGGAAATATACTTAAAAACTGTAAAGGGCAGTGTGTGGAGGGGGGAGAGCACAGCAATAAATTATAGTTACCCTGCACGAATCAGTTGCCAGTGTCAAAACATCTTTGGAGTATTGTTCAAACACAAAAGAAGATTATGTTATTCCTGAAAGGTGACTTACATCATTATGAATAAATAAAAATTGACAAAGATTTCTAATGTTAGTGTTGGGTTAATTATCATCCTTTAATGGTATGCAGAAATGCTGTCAGAAGAATATTCTGCATACCTTTGCTGATGGGGAAATGTTTCTAAGTTACCCACTTGCAATGCCAGGGATTTAATGGACCTCTATCAGTTGGTTCCAAACTTACATCTTCACAAAAGTGGTCCTTCGATGTAAATTAGAAATGATCTCTACATTCTCAGGCTGAAATTAAACCAGAAAGCAAGGTTTTTTTTAAAAATGAAAACAAAAAAAACAAGAATTAAAATGCAGCATAAAATGCTGCTGACAAGCAGATGGAAAGAAAATTGCAGACAGGTATGTATTCTTTATTATAGTCCAAGGCCAGCAGCTTAAAACAATATATAGAAAGAATAGGCTTAGATGGTAATATATTAAAAAATAAAACAATAATATTTAAAAATTAAGTTTTTAAATTAAAAATGCAATATATAGTTCTGCTTGTAGTGAGAGAAATAATCTAATTCATATGAAAAGTTTGCAAATAATTTTCCACCCTTTTTCTAAAGTTGAGTAACAATGGAGTAAGAAAGTTCAAAAATTATAATTTGTAATAGTTATGTTTCTTCAGATTTTATGTCTTTGAGAAACACATAACAGCTGTTGGTTCTTTGCTTATTTTACAGATAACTGTACGGAAGGGTTTTAAAATTATGTTTGAAGCAAAAAATCATAACTAATATGGTATAGACACGTTCATTTATCATTAGTTAAGAAGTGTTACTTCTTCCATAGTTTTACATGTGCCTTTAAAAAAAGAATTCTAAATATTTGAATTGGATTTGAATTATAAATATTCTTACCTCTGTAGCCTTGTGAATTAAGTTTCTAGGTGAGATGGGGAGCATACAATCTAACAAACAAACAAACAAACAAACAAAATCATGTTCATGCAGATTCTTTGCCCCTTTTCTCACTACAACATCCTGAAAAGCTATGTTTAGAGGGTGGGTGGGGGGAACACTCAATTTTTTTAAGGTGGAGTAACTTGTAGTAGCATACAAGGTCCCTGGATCTAATAGAGTATCTTTTTCATATCTACCTGCCCATCAATTTAATATGAAGATATTTATTTGTGACTGCTGAATCTCTTAGGGGGTCTGCCTTGTGGGTAGCCTAAGGAATGACATCCTTAGGATGCATATCCTGTTGGGGAATTATTTTTCTGTTAAGTTTTGTTCCAAGAATGCAAACAGTTTAAGAAATGCCTATTCAGACCTTCGATTAACCTGTTGCTGCTATGCATTTCTAGTCTGGTTTGATATTGTTCCCCTTGGATCAAAGTTTTTAAACTTGTTTAAGATATTTGAAGATATTGTAGGGTTGTTTTAATAATGAAAAATCAGGCTAGAAAATCAATCTAGAAAGGAGTGAGAACTGATAAAAATCAGACAATGGTATTTTGGCCAAATCTGATTTTGAAGAAATATCAGGAAAAAGCATGAGACATTTTCATTGTATGAGGTTTTTCTTGTGCTAGTTTGAATGAGTTGCATTTCTTTTCCTCCTTCTCCTTTCAAAAAGTTAAATTGTTGGTTTCTACTGAAACCAGCCCTTTGTTTTAAAACAGGCTTTGTTGGATGCTCTTATATGTTTATATGTGTACATGTACATTTTATATTTACCCAGATAGTTAATTTACCAAAATAATTACTTGTAAAATTTTAATAATATGTTTTTCATGCACAAATATGTAGCATCACACCATTTATTTTTAGGGTTAAAGAATGCTATGAAACAAAATGTAAGAAGTAGTAAAAAAAATTGAAGGCAGAAGTTAGGAAAAAAGAAAAAAATAGCTAAATTCATTATGTGGGTTGTTTTTTTTCTTCCATTAAATCATGTGTTCCTTCCTTCTGTATGTATGTATATATGTATGTATGTATGTAATTAATTAATTAATTAATTAATTTGCCACGTATCTTGTAGCCAATTCTCTGACACTGCCTGGACAAGTCCCTCTGGTTTTCTTAGTAAAGTTTTTTTCAGAGCCATTGGCTCCTTTTGAGAGTCGATAGAAAATTATTGGCCCAAAGCTTTGTGCGGGAGGCAGGTCTAAAATATGGTCTTGCAGTGTCTAGCTTGATGCCTTAACCATGACACTAAACTGGTTCTCAGTATTATGGCATCAAAATTGCTCAGATTGTTCTGTATATGTTTTAAATTTTGTACTTATTTACTTAATTAGTTGAATTTCTACAGCCACCCACAAAAGCAGCTCTACAGATACTCCTTGATCACATTCTTTGTAACTATCTTTTCCTGTCTGCGCATGTTATATACATTATTATCTCATTTTTTTGCTGCAGTCATTCTCTCATAGGCATTTTTCCCTCATCCTCATCCCTTTTTACCTAATCGTTCCACTGTATCATTTTTTCATGCTTTTCATTAGCATATCTCCACATACATCTGTGGTATACTCTCTAACTGCTTTTCACTCTGTTCCAAGCAGCTTTCATATCTACTTTTCCTTGTCTCCATTTTCTAGACATTCTGTTGCAAAATTACCTTTCCAATGTTTTTTTCAAATGAAACATTTTCTCTTCATAGAGTCATTCTACTTTCACTTTTTTCCCTTCCATGTTCATTTATAACTATGCTGATTACAATGTTTCTCTTTTTGCAATTGTAAATTACAGGTTGTTCTCAAATTATGAGCATTATTTATTCTGCCTGTTACGGCCATAAGTCATGGTGCTTGTAAAGCAGATCATCATGTGACTGACCCAATTTTACAATTATTTTTTTACAGTGGTTGTTAAGGAAATCACCAGTGAATCTGCAATGTTTAAGTGAATGTCACTGCTGTTAAGTGAACCCAGTGTTCTCTTTGGGGTGTTTTTGCTGAAAACTGAAAGTGTGAAACAAAAAATGTGGTCACATGACCACAGGACACTGCAAATGGCCATAAATGCTGGCCAGCTGCCCCAGCACCAAAAATGCTGTCACATGATCATAAAAACTTTGAAATTGAGTCATATGTACCTTGCGGGGGGGGGGCGGCATCATAACCGATTGTAATTTGAAGACTACCTGTATCTGTTGAAGTAGGGCATAAATAAATACTTGTTAAATAAATCCATTTTATTGATTAATACATGTGCAGACTAAACTGTACAGGTAGTCCTTGATTTACAACCGAAAGGGAGCCCAAAATTTCTGTTGCTAAACTAGACAGTTAAGTGTTAAAATGTTGTAAGTCAAATTACAACATAATTACTACCTGTAATTATGTCCAATTCTCTGGTAAAGGTATTATGCAGAGCAGCCAATGGCATCTGGGTCAAGGTAAAAACAATGAAGACATTGGTACTAATACTGACTCATCATTAAGTCTTCACTAACCCATTATATTTTAATATTTAAAAATTCAGGTGTACAATACAGTATTAGGTTAACATAAAGGGGATTGCTATTGTGATTTATATTACTTCTTTAAGTATCCTAGGTAACAGCCAGAATGATACTCGAGAATACAATATGATTCTTCTTGGCTCTAGTCTCCCTGTTTTTCATATCAGCAACTAAAAAATGTAGATAGTGTTTGGATTATTTTCCCACTTTAATATACTTTCAAAATTGAAGAGTCTACAGTTTTGATGTAAATGAATGTTTAGAACTGCTTAGAGTTGGTTTTCTGCTTTGGTTGGAAAGAGCTTCTTCCTCACGCTTACTAAAGTTTAAAATTACTAGATGTAAATAAAACTTCACTGAAGAAATACAAATGATGCAATAAAATGCAAATAGTCCTCAACTTACAACCATAACTGAGCCTAAAACTTCTTTTGCTAAACGAAACAGTTATTAAGTGAATTTTGACCCATTTTATGACCTTTCTTACCACAGTTGTTAAGTGAATTACTGTAATTGTTAAGTTAGTACAGTGGTTGTTAAGTGAATCTGACTTCCCCATTGACTTTGCTTGCTGGAAGGTCACAAAAGGTGACCCCCCCAGGACACTACAACCGTCATTAATATTTAGCAGTTGCCAAGCATCTGAATTTTGATCATGTGACCATGGGGATGCTGCAACAGTCGCTTTTTCATAAGTCCATTGTAACTTCCAATGGTCACTAAATGAGCATGCATTCAAATACCCGTGAGAATTTAGCCTCATTGGGAACATAATTCAAGACAATTCTGATGTATTCACATTATCATTGAATTTCCTTTCTATTGCCTATATCCTACACTACATGTTGTCAGAGGACTGAGTAATTTTTAAATGTCTTTTGGGCTGCTTGTTGAGGGAAGCATTTGCTGAATATTTGCCATACATATATACTGTATGTATGTGCTCAAGCATTTCTGCTGTCAAATGACTATTCTTACTCCTATTAGATTCCCTTTTCAAAGACAAAATCTCCAAAAGATCTTTAATATATTATGTGGTTCATATAAGGAATTTCAAGGTTACATATAGGAAGTTGGGTTAGGGGGAACCCTGCAAAGAACCCTATAGCCAATTGGTTCCACATGATGCAAGAAAATTAATGGTTGTGTCCACATAGTCATGAATTAAACTCTATTTGAAGACAACTTAAAAGTTAAGCTGTACTTTGCCTTAAAGTAGTCTTTGGAATTAATACTGTGTACTTGTATGTACTAAAGTACCTATTGAAATTTTCAAGTGAAGCCCTAAAGTAGGTTTGCGTTATGGTTTTGTTGGTGGTTGAGGCTGGCACAGCTTTAAAGTCACCTAATGTGCATAAGTGCAAAGCGAGAGATTTCTTGCTTCCCAAATCTGCTTTTTAAATATTGTGTTACAATTATTTCAATATGCTACTTGATTATTGACGGGAATAATCAAAGGTCTAAATTCTTTCTGGAAGAAAAAACATGGAATTTTTTTTACAAGTTACAAGTTTCAAAGAGAAAGATTTGTAAATGCAAGTGGAAACAGTTTAGACAGGCACTCAGCCACCATTTTTTTATACATCTGTATTCTTTATCTACATAACATCTCCTGAAAGGTTTAGGGCCTTTTGTTTAAAAAAATGAATCTATTTTTGTACTCTCTACACAACATCCTATCTTGATAATTCCACCCCTTCTCGATGCAGTTGTATCCGTGCACGTGCACACTTCAGAAACTAATTGAGCCTTTCTTCAAACTTCTGGGTCGAGTGCTTTAATGCATCCCCTGCTGTTTTCAGAGTTTCCTTTGCTGTCTCCCTGGCAGATTCACCCAGCTTGAATCATCTCTTAGTAAGAAACCCTGTTTTCTTAATAAGAGGTTGCTTTGTAAAAAAGAATAAAGAATGGGAGAAATGTTTAAAGGACATTTAAACTAAAAAACTAAAATTTAAATTTCCTTTACTATTTTGATACACCATTTTAAAACTTATTCTTGGTATTATTTGAGACAAACATGCCTCAGTGTTTCCTTGAAACCTGCTAATTATCAATTATGTGTCTTCATGGAACTTTGCCTCCCGGACCCTAGTAATTTGAACAAAGGATACAAATAGCAGCATCTCTTCCAATATCTACTTGTTTGGCATTGTTGCCTGTTTCTCTTGCTTTTTTAATTTGCTTCTCTTTCTTATTCCCCTTGGGACTGTAATGCTTTCTGTGAAGAGAAGAGAAGAAAATGCCTATTCCTTAGGAACATCTTCTAATAACATTGGGCAATACAGGATGATCAACCTTGATTTATTCCAGTGAGTGATTGCAGTTCGGCTGACAGTTGCAAAGAGAGGACCATTTGTGTCTGTTTGTATAAACAGGGTGAAAACAATGGGGTAAATATTCATTTGTATAAAAATTAAGAATTTTATGTCTCGGTGCCCTCAGATCATATTTAAATGCATGAACGTAGATCAAGAAACAACTAGGTAATTAATAATTAAATAAAATATGATTTTGATTTTAATTTAATGTCAAGTTTAACCAGTTTAAATCTGTTTAAAACAGAATGTCAGAGCTGTTTAATAGGGATTAGCTCAGCTTAAAATTGAGCATAGTGAGCATTTTTAAGATCTCTGCCTTAACTAAATTAAGTCAATATGATATAGTTAAGATGGGTGGGAGGGAGAGAGAGAGAGAGAGAGAGAGAGAGAGAGAGAGAGAGAGAGAGAGAGAGAGAGAGAGAGAGAGATAAAAATATAAAAAAAAAAAAAAACAAA
>JANHFL010003180.1:320514-333851 GCA_032468155.1 Oxyrhabdium leporinum | reverse complement strand
TGTGTGTGTGAGTGAGAGAGAGAGAGAGAGAGAGAGAGAGAGAGAGAGAGAGAGAGAGAGAGAGAGAGAGAGAGAGATTGTACTTCTACTTTGCATACTCAAAAATGTGGATTTATATCTACCTAGCTAAATCGTTGAATGGATAATTCAATAGCTGTGATAAAAAGATGCAGTATTGAGAGAGGAAGGAAAGTGGACCAAGACCAGAAACCTCCTATACTGGGTTCATCCTTCCATACAGGGCCATTGCTACTAGTCATACTACTAATTCATTTTAAGTAATAGTTGTTACATTATACACAATTATTTACAATGCTTGTATAATGCTAGGAGGATTGTTATCCTGAAAGTTGGAGTACAATTATAAGAAAAAGAAAGAATTGGCGATAGTCCTAAACAGATTTATGAAGAAGTAATCCTGTTGAATTTAGTGGGCTTTTATCAAACAGATTTTTTACATATAAATGGACAATATCATACAAAGTAGCTATCTTTATATTTTGTATTATCTATCTTCTACTAAAACTCTTGTGTCTTTTTGATTGACTGTAATAATCTTCATTTGGGCAAAATGGCGCATCATAGTGCAGCAGTCTTTGAATTCAAGGTGTCTCAAATACATCAACTTACAGAATGCTTCTAAAATCCAGAATCCATGACTTCAATCCAGTGGGATTGAAATTTGACAAAGTTGTGGCTATTTCAGTATTGCTATACTACTGCATTACTATGTTGCCACGGTCAACTGCGGTCATATGACTTTTGATACTCCCTGCCAGCTTCCTACAAGGAAATCAGTGAAGAAGACGACGGGAAGTTGGAAATCACTCTCATTCTTGCTGCTTTTTCTGTTTCTCTGTTTAGGCAAGGAAATATCTCTGAAACAATGACCTAATAGGACACATGTTACACTTGTGGAATGTTATACACTTAACATTTAGAGAAGCTCAAACTTTGGATATAGTATGAAATTGTTTATAAGATAATATTCCAAAATAAGTTGGTGTTAACTACTATATCAAAAGTGTTTTTAAGTAAGTAGTTAATTTTGATATTGCTGCATACATCTATAACAATTATTTTTCTATGGAAGGAATTGTTCTTGCTTACTGATCAGACGCGTTGAATATTATAGTAGCTGTTACTGAATATAAAAACAGTTCAGTATATTTTATAGGAAAATAAGGTTTTGAATAATTTAGTAAAAGCACGATGAGCTAAAAAGAAAAATTTTAAATTTATTTGTGTTGTATAATAAATCATTTTCCAGAATTGTTGTGACTTAGAGTGATGCCACCAAATGGGAAAGAATGATCCAATCTGGCTACAATATTGCATTTCTAGTAGTTTTAAGAAAACGAACTGTCTATTTTAGCAATCAGTACTAGAATAGCACACAATCAACAGAACATCTTATACTAATTTTCTCTAATACTAATGGTAAAATTAATATTTTCCCATTGATGTTCACATTATAGCGTATTAGTGGTGTATTCAGTTTCTGTATTATACAGTGCTTAGTTTATTCACTTTCTGAATCATCCCTCACCAGTTCTATAGATAAATCCCAATAAATTACCTGAGTTTTGTGTGATTAGGTTTTTTTTTAATTCAGTCAAAACTCTTAGTGCTCTGCCTTGCTTCTGTAATTCATTTAGGAACATATAACTGATCAGTAGATACTGGAACCAATGATGAGGCTCTGAATATTTTGAAGAGAATTTTGGAGGACTTCAATTTTTTGTATTAATAAGTAAATCTTGCAATCTATATGAATTATTATCCCTGCACTGGTAAAATTGAATGTTCTCCTTCATAAAGTTAGATATTTCATATTGAAGCAAGAGATGATAAATCTGAACTCTTATCCGATTCCTTTTATTTTTTTTTTAGAAATTCTAAAATGTTGCTGCTTTCATTTGTTTCTCCGTCTCCAAAACCCACTTTCCTCATAAGTTAACTTTTTTCACAGATATTTTTGAAGCCGCATAACACTTTAAATTCTTTATAGTATAGCATTATCTACTATTAAAACTGTGCTTAAACAGTGTGATGTACATCAAATAATGAAAAAGTTATCTTTCTTGATTTAACCAACATCTGGCAAACAAAGAGGACCTATCTATATTAATTTTGAAATCAATAAAGGCTCTTAAGAATCTCAAATAACCAAGTGCCTACTTGCTCTGTGTGGGGATTTCATATTATTTAAAATAATTATACTGTTAATATTGATATTACAGGGAGCCAGTGTTCTTTGAGAGATAATTACCAGAAGAGCAACAGTGTTGAAGAGTGCACTAGATGTAGGGTTTCACACTCAGTCCTATGCAGACTTTCCAAACATTAGAATCCTGAAGTTCTAAGCCAATTTAACAAGATGCCTAAGTAGCTGAGATCTGATGGGCACTGGCCTTTAATACTAATAAGAATCTGATATAATTGCTCTGAGAGCCAATTAAGCATCTGATTCCCAAGGATGTAACTGAGAGTTAACTGAGAGGGGCTTTGGGAAAAAATAGAACACAAGGAAGAAATAGCTGGAGAAAGAAAGAATCCATCCGATACAGAGGAGTAGATGATTTGGGGTGGGGGAATCCAGAAAGGCGCAAGAAAAGTAAATCATGTGTGAGTTTAGATAACCAGTGGGAAACCAGGGTGGTTTGGATGCAGATAAACTTGCCAAACAGCAAATCCAGGAGAGAGAGCACATAGATATTTCTGGGCTGTGATTGAGGGGCAGAGGAAATCTCTGTACAGATCAGATTCCTTTTGTGAGGCAGTAAATTTACTGTATCACAGTATTTCTTAACTGAAGGCTGTAGAAAACAAGTTTTTTTAATGAGGTACAGCTATCACTGTTTATATTAAATGAAAGTATTGAAATAAAACATACCTTATTAATAACAGTAAAGCGTATTTTAGTAAAATAATTGTTATAGCTAAGACATTGATTCTAAATTTTAATGAAATTATATGTTTGCACATTGGAACATATCTGATCCATGCCTGGACTAAGATTTGTAAATAAAGGTTTAAATCAAATGTACCGTATTTAGTCTTGACTATAATGACAACAATGTAGCAAAATCATGTTGAAGGAAAAAACTAGCTCCTTGAAAATACTTGCAAAATACCTTCAGATTTTGGAAATTATTTCGCTTTGTGAGGAAATCAATTAAAAAACATCATCTGGAAATAGAAATTTAATCTTTATTTCAAACATAATTGGTACACATACAATCAGCCCATTTCTTTTTTTCTATTTCATCCATAATATTTATAATAGTAAACAAGACAATGTATGCAAACATCCAAGGTTTACCATTAAAAAAAATGTACCATCCTTACACCTACATTCATAGATATAACTTCCAGGGTTTTAAAAACATATATTTTTGATCTCTGGCTTATATTTTCTGAGGAAAGGGTCAGAGGCAACAAATATTAAATAAGTGTTCTTTTCCCTCCTAGGATCATTAGAGCTTTAATACCCTATGTACTTGCAGGATCTTGGCTCAAAAGCAATAGTAATAGTGAAATCTTTATTTCTGCATACTGTAGTTGTTAAAAAAATAAATTGGATTATATATAAGCCAAGACATTCTACTTTTGTATAAGGTCAACATGTTCTTAATTAAATAACTGTTAAATAGAAACATTGTGATTTTTTCCTAATTTGATATCTTCTAAACCTATATAATTTGTCTGCTCTCAAAGATTTAGGAGTTATAAATTTAATAAATTATGGTGGTTGGTCACATAGCCAAATGTTTAGGATGGATTTGGCATTTTTATCCATATTGTTTTGTTTTTATTTTCAAAGGGAGCCAAGGCACATATGCATTCATCTCTCTCACAGCCCTCTATGTAATCAAAGCATCATAGGAGTAGAAGGGAATGGAGATTATCATTCTAGGCATGGAACAGTTGTATTATGGCTCTCCTCTTTTTTATGTCTTATACTCCCTTCTTTCTTTTGAGAAGAAATATCACAGGCTGTAAATGTGTTTCTGCTGCATTTTATGACTCTTATTTATGGCAACAATAGCAGAAATGGTTTGGGATGCAGCATGGACTATAAGATGAATTGACCCTTCTATGATATGGTTTAGATCATTTTCCCAAGCAGATAGCAAGAAATTCAGTAAGTCTGCAAAACTTTTATATAGAAATAGAATACCAAGGGTTACAGTTTTTAAAGAGATTATGTCTTCTCCAGGAAACCAAGAGTTATGACTATAATTCTTTCTCCTGTTCTCTGTGACTGGCCTATGATAAGCTTAGAAGGATATCCATCTCTACGTGAAAGGAATAGGAGAAAGAAAGCTCTGAAAATTTTACAAGCAAGTAGAATTTTAGGATTTCAAAAATAATTTGTCTAATAATGTGCTCAAAATTTCATATTAAGACAATAATTTTACAAGATAGTCTGTAAGCTTTTGACTTTTAATCCTCATCAATTAAGATAGTATTCCAAGTAAATAGTAATATTACTGATTTATGCAGTGCCTAGTGTTAAATCATCTTTTTAAGTTGCCTAAAAAAGGATATATTTTATCAGGAATCAAGAATATCCTCATAGGGTAGCTATAGAGGCTAGTATATGAAATAATACCTTCATTAATGGTACCTAATTAATTAATAGAGTGTGGTTTGAAACTTGAAACCCAGAAAATAATCACTTTTTTATTCTGGAGTTCTTATATGAAATATCAAATAAAATATTACAAATATTAAAATTTCATAAAACATAACTTACAAATGTGGCTTATCAGATATTTAGTATGGAATGTGTGTGTGTTTACAAAAGTATAACAGCAATCGTATTTTTTAAAGGGTTTCCATGCAAGACAAAGGAATGAAGCTTACCTTGCTAACCGACAAAGAAAAAAAGATTGGCATGACAGAGAGGCTATAAAGAACGATTTGCAGAGAACAGGTCTGTATAACTCACTCAGTCTTAACTCATGAAGGCAAAATAGTACTAAACGCAGCATGCTAGTGGATATGTTCATGTAATTCAAAAGAAATTACCATTGTTACACTTTTTAAAAAATCAGCAAGTCTTCAGCAAGTTAGTAGCCCAGAATAGAAATTGAACAAACTTCCCTCAATTCCTAATGCCTTATGTCACTGACCACAGACAAAACCTCCACAGAGCCTTGTTTGTTCCAGAAGACAGGAAAAATGCCAAACCAAGGTTCTCATTATTTCCAAGTTTTGGAAATAACAGCAAAAAGCATGGCATAGGTCCCTAGGATGCCATTTCTGTATCTGCTTTTGTTAGTGCCATCCCGTGTCTAATTAGTTGAATGGAAATGCAGGCAGAGTGGACAGGGTAGCAGGAAAAGAAAAATCTGTAAATCATACTTGCCAGTGCTGACATAAGGAAGGAGTGTTTCTTGGAAGTCTTAAGTGCCCAATACTCCACCGTATAAGCCTATACATAACATTTGAAAGGAAGAGAGGAAATGGTAAACATTGTTAAGCAAAACAGTGATAAGCAGATATTTCAAAACAATTTGTAACAATCCAACATGTGCTTCTTGTACCTCCATGTTTCAACAAATAAAAACAGTGTGGAAATGCACCAGCTGTGTCAGTAGTAAATTCTAGTAGTAACAATTCTAGATTTGACTTTAGTACTGGAAAAGAGACGGGTGATTAAAAGGACCAAAAGTATGAGTGAAGCTACAGTAGTCATGACAAAAAGCACTATTTTAGTCTGAAAGTATAATATGTAAAACAATCATATCCAATTTAGTTGTGTTGGTTTTAATAAAAAATGTACTTAGTGATAAAGAAAAAAAGTTGGCTGGTGCATTAGACAACGTAGAGTAAGACGATTCCCATTCAGGTTTTTGTTTTTTTTTAAATAAACAATTCATCTCCCTTATGTGCTATGGCAGGAAAGCAAACAAAGGAATGACGTTTCAGTATTGTGGTAGAAATTAAAAATGCATGGTCATTTGTATGTCAAAATGGAGAGGAGAGCAGGAATTTCATGAACATGGTAAATGGTGCCTTTCTTCTGGAACAGTATCCCCAGGAGGTTTGAATAGCTATATTTTAAATATGCCCTGAAAATCTGACTTTTTCTCCAGGGTAGGATGGTGCATCCATCTGAATGGGATTGTGTTTGGTATAAAAATAGCTACAGCTATTTTTTAATTGATTTATTATCCCCCAGAATCACTGTGAGTTGAGCAGCCTTATAAATTTAAATTACAAATTATAAGGCATGTTGATTCATCAGGACAAAAATCTCATAAGTCTATTGTGACCTTTTTCCAAAGGAGAAAATTACCTAAATGTCTCGTTTTAGCATTATCCAATATTCATAAACTGTATAATCTGCTTCTTAACTAGGGAGTTTAACAATTTGGGGCTTATTATTAAGAAATCTGAGCTGCAATCCTAGAACATAGTATAACAAATATTGCCTAGAGCTGTGACGAATGAGAAGGCTAATAAAAGGGCTTCTTGAATTTTGAAAGCGGATGAAATTATTGCTCTGTTAAATCTCTGCAGTTAAGATGTGGAATGTTTTAAGATTGCTCCTTGCTTTGCTTATCTCTGCAGGAAATGGAGAACAAGGAAAACCATATCCTATGACTGATGCTGAGCAAGTGGACCAGGCATACAGGGAAAATGGTTTTAATATTTTTGTGAGTGATAAAATTTCTTTAAACCGTTCTCTACCAGATATACGACATCCAAAGTAAGTATAGAATTTTCTTATGGTTGAAAGTATGAGTTTTCTTATTTCTATAATTTATTTTCCTGCATTTTCCCTTAAATGCCATTCCAGCTAACATTAACATTTTTTTGTTGTCAAAGTGAGTTTCAGTTGATGTATTAAATATATCTAGTAGCATGACAACTAGCATTATGCAAAAAAAAAATTAATTGAAATAGTTTCATGTTTGAAACACACCTATTTGTATTTTAAACACTCTATTTTAAGTGTGAAACAAACATGTTTTATTTGAAATACTCTTTCAAGATAAAACAGCCTCAGAATATTCAAAACAGCCTGTTCCATATTTGAGATGGAGCAATTTTCAGTCAGTATGGGGTGTTTCAGATATGAAAAATTTTGCACGTTGCTGTTGGTGGGTAAAATTCAATAACACAAGATATTGTGTAATATACACCAATTTCCACGGTTATCAATTGTTCTTTATGAGTTGAAATAATATGCTGTTAGTAACTGGAAGTTTAATATTTACATGAGATAATAAAAGTGATTTCTTTAGGTGCTTGAGCAGTGGTACTATTTTATAAATACTGATCAAGATGGTAATTCTCTTCATTTTTAAGCTGCAATAGCAAGCTATATCTGGAACAACTTCCCAACACCAGTATAATAATCCCATTCCACAATGAAGGATGGTCCTCACTTCTTCGAACAGTTCACAGTGTTCTCAACCGCTCCCCTCCTAAACTGATAGCTGAGATTGTGCTGGTGGATGATTTCAGTGATCGAGGTACATCCAATGTATAATATATTTGCTCATACATTCATGACTCAGCCAAAACAATGGTATATATTGGGTTATTTTGCACATACAATACATAAAATATATTTTAATGTTGGGCTTTTAAGTACTTCCTCTGTTGTTTTTAAAAAATGTATCTTATGTGCCACACTTACTCATTTTTTAATGCTAAGGAAAACATTTACTTGAGTTAAAACTTTTTTAAAAAAGAGTTGCAGAATTAGGTAAGACAGGTGAACCATGCAGAATCAAAATTTCTGAATTAGATAATTGTGTGTGTGTATTATTGAATTATACATTGTAATTTAACATAGTAAATGATTTCTTAAATTTTGAGTAGTATTGTTCAAGAATCTCGTTGCATCAGGACAAGCACACATATAGCCCATGTTCTATGTGATGTGACAGGCAGAATGTTGACAAGAATGGACAGAAGAATTATACTCCTTTTCCCCTTTTACTCAGTAGCAGCTCATATTCAAGATAGACCTTCACGAGCATAGAAATAGCAAACAGCCATTAAGATCAGTGGCCATTGGTAGCCCAATTCTCCATGAATTTATTCAGTTCTCTTTCTGATTTTATAGTATCACATTACAAAGATTAATTGTGCATCATTTGTGGATGTATGTATAAAAGGCACCTTCTTTTACTATTTCTCCCTTTTAGTTTTAATAAATAATCCCACTTTTAACATAGTAAGAGAAGGAGAAAATTCCCTATCTCAATTGTCCGTATGATGCATATTTTAATATACATTTGTATCCCCTTACTGACCTTTACTCTGAATTAAAAAGCCATAATCACTATGGTCTTTCCTCGTAGATAGCTGCTGAAGTCTTCTAACTGTTTTGATTACATTTTCTAAACCTTTCCCAATACCACATTAATCTTTTTGAGATATGGTGGACAGAACTGTACATAGTATTCCACATGCTATGGAATATATGATTGATATAGGGGCAAAACTATATCGGCTTTTTTATTTCCTGCTCCTTTCATAATGATTTCAAGCTTAGAATTTATATCTTTACAGCTACTGTGCAGTGAAGTGGCATTTTCATTGAACTATCCATCATGATTCCAAAATCCCTTTCTTGCTCAATCACTAACGGTTCAGATCCCATTAATATATGTGAAGCATGTGGTTCCTGGGACACTTTGCATTACTTTGCATTTGCTTGCACCGAATTATGCACAGCTTACACCTAGGGGAGTTACAAAAACACATGTAAGTTTTTAATGGCTATTTACATAATAACCTCTAAGACTCCCAGAGATGTTAAGGGAATTGATAAGTATATATTTTACAAAAAAATAACTTTTGATGCCCTTATCCATATTGGAAAGACCCTTTTGGAATTCTTTGAACCTTTTTTTTTATTGTATTGTCCTAAACAGTTTTCTTCTTGCCCATACTATTTATGAATAAATTAAATAGTCTTTGTTCCAACACAACCCTACTTTGAGATTATCCTCAATTTGATATTTGTGTCAGCTCTTTCTTGTTCTATAGCCTATTTCAGACCAAAAAATATTTGCTCTCTTACTCAATTTCTGCTGAAATTGTTTAGAAGTGTTTGGTGAGAAATATTTTCAAACAATTTGGAAGTACAAATACACATTATTATAGGATCACTTCTGCCTTTATGCTTTCTAATAATCTTTAAAATGACAACATGCTTAGTGGCACAAGTCTTACCCTTAAGATTATTTGATTACAGGTAAACCTCAATTTATGACCAGTTGCTTATGAGTGTTTGAAGTTAAAATAGACCCCCTAAAAGGTACTTGCAACCCAGTTCCAAAGTTCCAATGGTTGGAGTTCCTCATAGTCATGTAACTGCATGTTGGGCACTCAGCAAATGGCCTACATTTATTGTCGTTTGCAGCATCCCACAGTCATATGACCGCATTATACAGCATTTTTCCCCAAAACTGGCATTTAATTCCAATTTCCCTGTAAAATTTCCTTAGTGAACAACTGCTTAATGGCCACGGTGTTTGCTTAGCAAACACTGCAAAAAGTCATCAGATTGACGTGGGCACATGACCTGTTTTTTGACTGCCACTGGCTCAATTACGGTCAGAGGTTGAGGGCTACCTGCATTTTCTCAGCTTTATGTTGCTGCTGTTCAGCTTCTAAAGCTGAGGTAGAACCTCCTTTTTAAACTTCATAGTTTCATTTTTAACACATCTTTTATCTTCATTTTGTTCCATGCAGAGCATCTCAAAAAGCGCTTGGAGGATTATATGGCCCATTTTCCAAAAGTTAGGATTCTTCGAACTAAGAAGAGAGAAGGGCTAATAAGAACTCGAATGCTCGGAGCTTCTGCAGCAGTAGGAGATGTTATTACCTTCTTAGATTCCCATTGTGAAGCAAATGTGAACTGGTTGCCACCCCTTCTAGGTAAGAATCCCATTTGAAATTCATTTCTAAATGATCAATTGCAGATGCAGTGCCTTTCTGAACAACCAGAGTCTGACACTATCAAGCCTTCTGGTGGTAGAGCAAGATTTTGTTGAATTAACATTAGAATATCCACATACGTATTAGTATTCTAGCATTCAAATTACTAAGTTTTTTCCCAATTCAGGGGATAGGGAATATTTCTTTTGCCCTCAATTGAAGGCTGCTCTTCAATCACATCTCATTTTCACAATTATTTATTTGATTTACGGTATATAGCCAAAATAAAAAAATAAAATAAAACAACCATACAAACAGTGCAAACATTAAAACAGTTAAATAATTAAAATCCATACAGCACAATCACCAGGAGAGAGGAACAATACATCCTTATTATGGACCGCACACCCCTCACTAATCCCCAGACCAGGTGGCAAAGCTAAATCATCAGATCCTTCCTGAAGGCCATCCAGATCAGGGCCAGCCTGACCTCAGGGGGAATGATGTTTCTTAAGGCTGGTCCGGCAGCAGAAATGTTCCTCCTCCATGGTTACGCCAGATGAGACTTTCTAATGGGTGAAACCTACAACAATCTTCTTCTGCTGGACCTGATGTCACTGGGGAGAGGCAGTCCCTTAAATAATTTGGCCCGGTGCCATGCAGGGCTTTATAAGCTACAAAGTTACTATATAAGTCACATCATTACATTACTGTGTATTATATTGATATTTGTAATACAATATTAAGTTACATTACATTGTAAGCTATAAAGCTTAGAAAGCACCTTGAATTGGACTGGGAAACAAATTGATAATCAATTCATCTCGTAGAACAGAGTTGTAATGTGTGTAAGTCTAGGTGCACACATAATTTGCTCATTCCACAGCACTTCGCTTCCAAATACTCAAGAATAGCCCCGCATAAAGCACATTATAGTCATCCATGTGGGAGGTGACCAGAGTATGAGTGAGGGAGCATAGACGGTGTGAGGGAGGGTGCAAGGGAATGTACAAGAGGCACCATATGGGTCGAGGATGTACAAGGATACAAGAGGATGCATGACAAACACTGGATGGGTTGAGGAGGGCATGTGAGGTTGCAAGAGAGATACAGTGAGGGTTGAAGAATGCACAGAGTTAGTGAGTAGCCAATGGAAACACAGAGGAGGTGAGGAGGGGGACACAGGTTGGGGATACTTATTCCAGTAACTTTTTCTGACTTTCTGGAGAAGCCAGAAGGGAAAGTTGCAAATGGTGATCTTATGATTGTGGGTGCTTGGCAACTGGTGCTAAGTGCAAATGGGTTGCCAAGCACCCACATTCTCAGTTAACCATCTGCAAACCTTGCTTAATGACAGCAATGGGAACTGACAGTATTGTTGCACAAAGCAATACAAGCATGTGATGTTGTGCTTTACAGCCGCATTGCTCAGTGATAGAAATTCCAGTCCCAATCAGCATCATTCCCCAAGGACTGCCTGTGGGGTTTTTTATAAGATTCTTTTTTGTGTTCTTCTGTAAGTGTGCTATATTGTTACAAATGAAGGTATAAAGTACAACTTTTTTTGTTCCCCAGACCGCATTGCTCGAAATCGCAAAACTATTGTTTGTCCAATGATTGATGTCATTGATCATGACCATTTTGGCTATGAAACACAAGCTGGAGATGCAATGCGAGGAGCATTTGACTGGGAGATGTATTATAAACGAATCCCAATTCCTTCTGAATTACAGAAATCTGATCCCAGTGACCCTTTTGAGTAAGTTTATGAGACAAAGTGAATATTTGCTTAACAAGCTAAGAGGTTGTAAGTTTTCAGAGAGATATAATTGCTAGATGTTCTTTCTTCTCTCTCCCCTAAAAAAGAAAGGAAATCAACAAAGATAAAAAAATGAAGGTCAGTCACAAACGGATAAACTAAATCATATAAATATATTATAGACTACTGTTCCTTGAAATAACATCCCCTTCCAGTTATCAAAATCATCTGTTTTCAAACTGGTTTCAAAAGTCTTGTATCCGAGTCTTGAAGAGCCAGCGTGGCTCAGTAGTTAGAATCCAGTACTGCGGGCTACTTCTGCTGATCACCGGCTGCCAGCAGTTTGTCAGTTCAAATCTCACCAGGCTCAAGGTTGACTCAGCCTTCCATCCTTCCAAGGTCGGTAAAATGAGGGCCCAGATTGTTGGGGGCAATATGCTGACTCTGTAAACTGCTTAGAGAGGGCTGTGAAGCACTGTGAAGCGGTATATAAGTCTAAGTGCTATTGCTATCAGAAGTGGTCTCTGTCTCTAAACACATTTCCATTGTCTGTTGGTATTCCCTCAATTATTGGGGTGAAGATTATACTCTACTAAGGATCAAAACAAATAGGAGTTTGAAAGTCTGTGTCAAAAATACTGTCACTGTCATTATTGCTGCTTCTACTATAGTCAAGAATGTACATTTGTGATAGGTGGCGTTGTTGCACTCTGCCTGGTTTTCAGGTACAGATACTTACCGCAACAATTCTTCTAATTCCCTTGATCTGAATTCTATCTTTACAGCTACAGTCTGTGTCCTTGTAAAGAGGGAAATTTTGAAAAATAAAGGTCTAATATTTCTTGCTGAGTACAAGATTACACAGCTACTATCCAAAATATTAAAATACAATGATCTCAATTCACAGTATTTCACACTGATCTCAATATAGAGATAGTCCTCTCTTAACAAAAACAACAGAGCTCCCTGGAGGTTTTGTCATATAGTAAATCCCTGCAGTCGTTAAGCAAATGTGACCTGATTTGATTTTAGAACCATGTTTATTATGGTTATAAAGTGAGTCACAGTGATTGTTAAGCAAATAATGTGGTTGTTAAGCAAACTATGTGTTGTTAAGTAATAACACATTATTCTTCTAAATAGGTGTTTCTTCCCAGAAACTGGCAAAAAATATCACAAATCACATGATTACAGGACGCTGCAATTGATTATAAATCCAAGCCAGTTGCCAAGCACCCAAAATATTATTACTGGGATGGGAGGAGACTGCAGCAGTCATAACTTCAAGGATGGGTTATGAGTAACTTTGGGGAGAGGGCTCATAGTAATTTAAACCATGATTAAGTGAGGACTGCCTATATATACAGTGTTGGAAGTACAATTATGTTTTATTTTATGTAGTAAAATAATGTTAAGCATAAAATATTTTAATGCTTGCAGTTTTACCTCTACAGTTGTTTAATCGTCAGTTATGTTGTCATCTACTTCATTTTCCAATATTTATATTGAAAATTGCATTCCTTGTTGCTGTTCCAATTACTGTGTCAGCAAATTCTGTGTGCTAAGAGGGGACAAACAGCTTTTTTTAGTTCCATTCAATCATATCAATTCTTGTATACTGTCTAGACAAGTACCTGCAGTTTCCTTAGCAAAGTTTTTCAGA